>MJUU01048391.1:2986-24058 GCA_002080025.1 Modiolus philippinarum | reverse complement strand
AAAGACAAAGTCCCATTAAATTTTTTGATAAACTGAAGCCATGTTTTGATATCTTCCTTCATACCAGCAGACACCCGGATATGGTGCCCAGGTTGACGTATGCCGCACATTGCATCACAAAATCTACGATTAAACACCCTAACAGAAGAAATTGCTTTAGCACAAAAATTTAAAGAACCAACTAATGGCTGCAAATTACGAAGTGTAACTGATTTTTTGGATAATGTAAATTCTAATTTTTCTTTAACCTCCTCTAGTTTTTCTCTCGGAATTCGAATGACCATTTCCAAGGTGTCGATTTCTAAGCCAAGAAAAGTCATAATACAAGAAGGGCCTAATGTTTTATCTTCAGCAAGTGGAACTCCCAAATCCAAACAAATTGATCTAAAACTATTCATTAACGTCAAACATTCGCCTGATTTAGCCTTTCCAACGAGCAAAAAATCATCAAGATAATGCTCTACTGACTGCATGCCTGATTTATACTTAATAACCCATTCTAGAAAAGTTGAGAACTTCTCGAATAGAGCGCATGATGCAGAGCATCCCATTTGTAAGCATTTGTCAACATAGAAAAGGTTTTTAAATTGAAAACCAAAAAGATCAAATTCATCAGGATGAAGTATCAACAAACGGAAGGCAGCTTTTATATCCATACGAGCTAGCTCAGCACCCTTGCCCATTTCGCTTATAGTTGACAAAACTTTGTCGAACGATGTGTATTGTACCGTTGTCAGCTTTGGATCAATATAACTGTTAACACTGTTACCTAGCGGAAAACTTAAATGGTGAATTAATCGATAACCGGAAGGTTTTTTGGCAACAATACCAAGAGGGGATAAACGCAAATTAGGCAATGGCCTACATCTGAAAGGTCCAACAATACGCCCAGCCTCAATTTCTTTTGATAATTTTTCTAAAACTTCTTTTTCGTGACGTTCTGCTGATACCAGATTTTTACAATTTAACGGTAGTCGAGGCCCATCGTAGTTAACTTTAAAACCTTTCGTAAACCCATTAATTAACAAATTAGCATCATCAATATTTGGATATTCTGTTAGGTAATATTTTAGCATTTCAACCTTAATTGGGGTTCGCCCTAGCTCCAACAACTTGGATCTTTCTGCCTCCAGATTTGATGAAACCCCTTGCACGAAAATTGTTACCCACGTTTGTTTCTTTCTTAAATTCGACACCTCCGTCATTAAATTTTGGTTCCGGAGATTTCAAACTGTATCCCCTTTCAGAGTTAATTATCTGACCATTTTTAGCTAGCTGATACAGCTCATTGCTGCGTGTGGCCCTCCACATTTTAAACACCTATGCTGATAAGGACATGAAGGGCGACCACATCTGCCTCTATTATTATAAGTGAAACACTTTCCTAGTGATATTTGGCTCGTAGCTACTTGAGAAGGGCCCTGGGAGATGTACAGCAGCCACAACTCCATATCAACAGCGCCCCAAGCCATCGAAATATTTTTTGCCCTTTTCAGCCTGAATTGTTGGTCATAATTTAACCAACCTATACCCATACATCTACTAGCCCCTAATTTAATGTTCGATATATACTTAAAAATGTCGTGTGTACTATCAGGATGTGCTGATGTATATATACTGGCATGAATTAAAAATGCATCTATCCATGAGCTTATATCAGTTATCCTATTTCCTGATTTTTGTTTAAATGATAAATTGCCACTACTGTCTACAGCTAATGCTTTAGTTTGTTCAGACTGCGAATTTATTGTAAGAGATTCTAACTCAACATATTCCCCATTAACAATTTGTCCCGTATTTGTTGAGAAACATTCATGCCCAATTCATCATCAAAACTTTTGACTGCTGAAATCACTGAACTTTCATTGGTAGAATTAAACGATAAGATAGAGCTATTACCTGATAATGAGGGCAGCTGTGGGTTGTCTGGAGTAAATGAAGTCTGTGGTGATCTCTGCATCGCCTGTACTGTCTGTGCTATGTGCGCCCTTAGTTCTGGCATCATCCGCTCTGTTACTGTACTGACTACCTGATCCATGTTCTCCACGGTTGTACCATTCTTATCGATGTTATTTTGTGCCAAGGTTGTTACATCTGCGGGCCTCGTACTCTGTTTTCTCCGATTAATTACTGTCTCACCATCATTTCTTTTCCCATTTGGCGGCTTACTTCTGTTAGCGGGTGCATAACGGCTCTTCGATTTCCTGGGAACTCTTCCCATTTTCCTTTACTAGAACAATCTGAAAAACTAAATCTAATAAAGTAAGCATACAATGTCTCAGAGAAAATCATATAAAAATTAAAATTTAACGCCTTCAATATCGAAAATAACGGATTCACCAACCACGTGCTCTTACATACAAATCCTGTATAAAGATACAAAATTGATCCAAAGACAAGTTTCTTAGTATAAATGACGATAATTCGTTTTAAGCAAGTTTTTCACTTAAAATTTGATCATTTTCTTTTGAAATACTATAAATTTTCTGTAAAATACTCCACACAAATTTTTCCTGCCAGAGTCTTCGACGTTCTGCGCAAAAGAGAGAATTGGATCATACTTTGACCTTGAACCTTATGTGTCACGATGTCTGATTTCCCAAAAATCACGTAGACTCTGGTACAAAGCGAGGTAACTCGAACGCAACATAAAAAACAGCTTTGAATACACTTACTAAGTTAATATGATTTATGCAGAGAAATGCATGCATAAATCGATTTAACAACAAATAACAGTATCCCACCGAAGAACAAGCAATATGCGACAAAGGAAATGGCACATAAGACACGCATAGAATACTGAATCCGTAGGGCCAATAAAATAGGTGTTTTCGCGTGAAGGCATTAGAGCAGGGAGAGTTGATAATTTTGTTTCAAGATTCCTTTATTTTTGAGTTACATGGAATAGTTTTATTTCACTCAATAGAAACAGAAGAAGACAGAAGAAAACAAAGCAAAACAAATTACCCCCCAAAAAAACAAAAAAAAAACAAAAACGTAACATTAAAAATTAAACGCATAGTCATATTTTCGCATGGGTCTAATGCTGTATCCTCTGTCCCCTGCTGTAATCATCGCCACTAGAAAGGTGCCATGCAACGATACCATTTTACAATGTTGTTGCCTGTCTTTTTGATATTCATCTCTTTAAAAAGCTTAAGTCCGATGCCATCCCAATTTTTCACATCAAATCATCGAGTTTGCACCTTGTACTTCAAATGGGGCAAAACAGCACATTTGTCAATCCAAAACTCGTTTATAGCACAAGTCAAAGTCAACCGACAAGTCCAGCCTTTAAAAAAGGGGATGTGGGCCCAAAAAGGCGTTCAAACATTTTTTTGTCAATTTTGCCTACACTGCTCGAAAATTAAATATTTACAGAAAATAGAGGTAGGGGGCGTTTTGGCAATGGGACGTTTTGACCAGCTTCCGGTTCAAACACCCAAACCCCTTTAGATCCAACAACGTAACTTTAAAGAAATATTGTTGTCATGAGCATACTATGCACCTTATACATGAGACATTATCTTACGGAAGCTCTATCCTGATGGTCTTGTATCAAGGATTTCTTTAAACATATTCTCATTGATAAAGCATTGAAGACTACATGAAATGGTTAAAAGATATATATAGGTCCGTATGCTTTTTACGGATATCCAAGACATTAAAAACTTTGGCGGGAAATTGATTTCTCTGGATTTTCCATTTATTTAGCATCAAGACTATTTTTGTGCCAAAAAGCTAGGAAGTTATATCAAGAATTTTATGAAAACTAGTGTGATGTCTTCATTTAACTTATAAAAGACATTCATTAAATAAAAAATGGGGGTCCGTGTGCAAAATTCTTAAAGCCACTGAATTGGAGAAAACCAGAGGAGTTCCTAAATCTGACACAAATTCAAAAATGTGATGATACATCGGCAAACGAATACCGAATGAGCATACAACAAAAAAAACTTGTTTCTCGTTTAAAAACTTCCTTTAAAATGATGAGGAGATACCAAAAACAAATCGAAACGTACGCACCATAATATATATTTATTTTTCTCTACCTGATTTAGATGTTACTTTGTCAAAAAGAAGTTCATGATATATTTCCCCCTCTCTCTCTCTTTTTTTTGTTTTTTTTTTTTGTAGTCATGATATAATTTTATATAAAAAAAAATGAAAGGATATGGAGTAAATTTACATGAGACAAAATGTCTACAAATATATGGTAGAACCAGACAAAGAAAAAACGCTTTTATTGTTGTTCTTCATGTTCTTCATCTTGAAGTCACCATGAGGACTTCAACAATGGGCTTTGTTCATACCTAATAGTAAGTTCAAGGCGTTCCCTAGCACTTGATTGATCGGATTTTTTTTTTCTTTTTTTTTTTGCTAAATACTTCATTTCTTTTCTGGTCATGGATGCAGGATTGTCAACAAACATATATCAAACTGGCAAAGCGCTCTTACAATCACAGTTATCTGTTAACTGACAAAAGCACTAGTGTTTTAAGCTGGTGGGCGATATAGCAATATACAGACTAACACAGGGCACTTATCAAGCCGATTGTAAGAAAACTTGGTATTATAGAATAGTGAGATGTGGGCACTATAAACAGGTGGTGAAGGTAACATTAGGAAATTACAAAAATAAGATCGGTATATGGTTAACTTCGAAAGTATGATAATATTTCTCTCACTAACTAGTACATCATAACTGAAATATCTAGAGTGCATATGTTACAGTGGATTTGTAAATTCAGGGAATTTTCAAAATCACTGAAAATTAAGGGATTTTATCAATAATTAAATTGGTAAATGGGTTTGTAAAATTCCTTATTTAAACCAGGGTTTTACAAATTCACTAAAAAAATCAATCATTATTGTACTGATTCCCTAGTCATAATTAGGGAATTTGCAAAATAGTTTGCAGATATGACAAACAATATGTTTAAGATGTGTACCTGATAAAGAGCCTAACTTTAGATAAAAACAAACGTTTTAATATTTGCAATTAATATGGCTGAACTTTTTTAATATTCATAGTATTTTTAAATTAAATGCAATATATGGCACTGGAATCAATGTTACGAAACTAGGAGTAGTTTTTCTTCTGAATACTTCTTCATTTAAGGAAAAAAAAGAGAAAACTTAAAGTATAAAAACATTTCAATAGATAGACTATTATTATCTTGTACGAAAAAAATGAACATAGGTCGTTTCACACTGTAAACCACAGTTTTATGCTGTAATGATATTCTAGATTTACATCACCTTCTGCGATTCTGAAAAATGTTATTGATTTATGCCAAATTATGGTTATTTTCTTCAAAATTAACAACATTTTTATCACAAATGATAAGAAATAGGACATAAGTAGAGGATTTTACAAAAAGTTGGATGAAAATCTAGGATTTTTTTAATAGCCTTATAAAATAAGATCTGCAAAAGATAAATCGTGCAATTCCACTCTTGGGACTTGGGTTTAGGGAAATGACATGGATATGCAAATGTAATGAGAATGCAATTTGCAGCAAGTTTTGTGAAATTTTATATCATGGAAAGCTTAAATCAGACTGTAGACAGGAATAAAAGCCCTGTTCTTGATAAACTGGAGTTTTCTATGTATCGTGTGCGTTTTTGACACATGTACATTCACTCCATATCCTTTCATTTTTCCTATTTACAGTGGGATTGCAGTGAAACTTGAGATGACCTTCTCCTGAACCCATGAAGAGTATAACGTGCTACTGGCACATTGTCATTTTAAATAAAACAAATGCCAAGTCTAGACTCAATTGAAATCTCATTATGATGAATATGTAAAAAATGTCTGGTTGATTTGGAGCTTTCCTGAACTTCTGTTGGACAAAGTAACATCTAAATCAGGTTTTTACTATGCAAAGTAAATGACAAAAAATAAATCAGGTGAACAACATACTTTTTATTTCTTTACAGAATAATTATCATAGGTTTTCAAATTGCATTTGTTACATAAATCTACAATAAATTGTTTTTTAACAACGAGATATATCTTCTTTATTTCGACATGGCTCGTTACAAAGAACTCCATAAGTCTACAAGAAATTTTGATTTTAACGTCACGATTGTTCTTACTTTCATAAGTAAGGAATGGCTTTTGAATATTTTTCAAATTCACTTTTATATGAATTACGGTACAGGGTAGAAATCTTGGCGTGCAAATACTTTTGTGCAAGGTCTGGTTATTCATTTTAATTTCGTACAACTATAAAAATTAATTTTGTTTGTATATTTTTTACTAAAATTCAACATTCTAATTAATCAGTGATTTTGTAAAATCCCTAAAAAGATTTTCAGGGATTTTACAAAATCCCTGACAATTTCAGTGATTTTACAAAATCACTAAAATGGTCAGTGGTTTTACAAATTCACTGTAGCACATATACCTTTTCAACGGAGAATCTTTTATCTGACTGCACACTGCAGGAGAAACCGGGTCCGTTTGATATGTTACCAATTTTGTTTAATCAATTATTCCCGTACCATCAAAGAATAAGGTAGGTCTTATTACATATACACCATATTTGTACTTCATTCACATGTAATTTTACGGATTTTCAATTGCAGTATTTTATGGCACAATCTACACAATCATATGAAACCCTATACATTATGAAACTGGAGGTTCGTGTGCGAACGTAAAATCGGATATAAGTAGTATTCCTGCTAAGAGTCAGGCAATGGACGACACATCAAAAATTTAGATTCTGTAGATGTAGTAAGGTGAAATTAAATAAATCTACGAATTTAAATTGATACCCTTAATGGAAAGAGCAATGTTAAAGGAATAAAGTTAGCTAAAATATTGATAGGCTATATGCCTTGTTTTCAAGATATTTCACATTTAAAAAAAAATGGCGGGAAAAGCTCTCTTGGACTTTTAATTTACTATAGCATGTACACAGTATTGATTTGTTTCACATGGAAGGAAAATCTACAATCTAATAAAATTTTGCTTACTGACTTAAAATGAGCTTCTGAAGGCTTTGATGACTAGAAAATGTGGTGTAATGGGGCAAAATATTTTACATAGAAATACTGGATAAATTCAGAGAAATCCGAATGACTTTTACAAATTGCAAAAACCTCACCTTACTACATCCTTAAGTGTAGTATATTAATTTGGTCATAAAGACTCATCAAAAAAAGTTTTTACATTCGAACATGAGTTATATCTCGAGATAGTTTTTGACTAGTTATATAGAGAAAAATGGCGGGAAAATTATCCCCTACTTTCACTGTACAGTGTAACTAAATTTTTGACGCTGATAACTCAAGAAGGCAAAATAAGACAGAACTTTCATCTGTCAAAATGGCATTTTCTTGGTTAGTTTTCTAAAAATCAAACACCAAAAGTTTGCGTTTTTTTCCCACAATGTGCCACCGCACCAATGCACTTGGCCTGTTTCTTCGACGGACCTGTACTTAATACTTTTATCACCCAGGATAAAGGCGTAGAACATATTCAAAACTTATCTGGAGCTAATAGGTTGAGTTGTTTTTTTTAATACACATGAACGTTTAAAAAACGTTGAATGACGGTCTAAGTAAATATGGCAAAATGCTTCGTCATAATAGTTGAACAGGCAAAGCACGAATAAATAAACTGATTCAAATTATGCGTCACTTGCACTGAAGAGGTATAAGTTGTCGAAATGCGCATATGCAGAAACTAAATTCACAGTATTTTCGGTTTAGTTTCTGTAGTTATTTGTTACTACTGGGTCGATGCCACTGCTGGTGGACTATTAGTCCCTGAGGGTATTCACCAGCCCAGAAGTCAGTACTTCGGTGCTGACCCGAAAGCCGATTATTTTTGGAACCTTACAATATCCAAATTTTTGAAAATTTTGTTGAAACTAAGGAGTATCTCCCTCATGCAAAGCTCTGTCCTTAGCTTATTTTGGCTTTTAGGTCATATTGGTTATTGTTCTCTATCAATTTTCAAACATCTTTGAGTTTTTGGTCTTCCAAAAATTTGAATTTTATTGGCACTGGTGAGACATGAGTTGTCGAAATGCGCATATGCAGAAACTAAATTCACAGTAACTTCGGTATTTAGTTATTTGCAACAACTTTGATCCTCAAGAACATGTTTAGAAAGGCTAAAAAAATATATGCCACTTAAATCATAGATAAGTAGCGTAGCGTACATCATACAATGTTGTTAAACCGGGATCAAGTACGTTTGATATTCGACGTTCGATATTCGACATTCAGAATTATGAATATCAAACTGAATATCAAACGGTAAATTTTTACCGTTTGATATTCATTCGATATTCATGATAATTGTTATGAAATGAAGCAAAAAAACTTAAATATCGAATGAATATCAAACAGTAAAAAAGCAACGTTTGATATTCATGTTTATTGCAATTAACTGAATAAAAGAAATATGAATATCAAATGAATATCAAACTCAGATTTTTGTCAGTTCGATATTCGTTGACATTTGTTTCCGGACTATTTATGCAACTGGGATGAATATCGAATTAATATCAAACTGAAATTGTTTCAGTTCGATATTCGTTTGACATTCATTTCCGGACTCTTCATGCGGTATACAACGGATTTGAATATAAAAATGAATATCAAACTGGGATTTTTGTCAGTTAGATATTCGTTTGACATTCGTTTTTGGTTTATTCATTGAATGTGCAACGTAGATGAATATCAAATGAATATCAAACTGGAATTTTTTTCAGTTCGATATTCGTTTGACAATAGTTTTCAGGCCATTCATTGAATGTACAACGTAGATGAATATCAAATGAATATCAAACTGAATTTTTTTTTCAGTTCGATATTCGTTTGACATTCGTTTTTGGGTAATTCATTGAATATACAATGTAGATGAATATCAAATGAATATCAAACTGAGATTTTTGTCACTTCTATATTCGTTTGACATTCGTTCCCGAACTAATTATGCCACTGGGATGAATATCGAATGAATATCAAACTGAAATTGTTTCAGTTCGATATTCGTTTGACATTTTTTTCCGGACTTCATGCGGTATACAACGGATTTGAATATCAAATGAATATCAAACTGGGATTTTTCTCAGTTCGATATTTGTTTGACATTCGTTTTGGGTTATCCATTGAATGTGTAACGTAGATGAATATCAAATGAATATCAAACTGGAATTTTTGTCAGTTCGATATTCGTTTGACATTCGTATTCGGGTCATTCATTGAATATACAACATAGATGAATTTCAAATGAATATCAGACTGAGATTTTTGTCAGTTCGATATTCGTTTGACATTTGTTCCCGGACTATTTATGCACATGAAATGAATATCAAATGAATATCAAACTGAAATTGTTTCAGTTCGATATTCGTTTGACATTCGTTTCCGGACTGTTCATGCGGTATACAACGGATTTGAATATCAAATGAATATCAAACTGGGATTTTTGTCAGTTCGATATTCGTTTGACATTCGTTTTCGTTTTATTCATTGAATGTGCAACGTAGATGAATATCAAATGAATATCGAACTGGAATTTTTTTCAGTTCGATATTCGTTTGACAATCGTTTTCGGGTCATTCATTAAATGTACAACGTAGATGAATATCAAATGAATATCATACTGAATTTTTTTTTTAGTTCGATATTCGTTTGACATTCGTTTTCGCATAATTCATGGAATATACAACGTAGATGAATATCAAATAAATATTAAACTGAGATTTTTCTCAGTTCGATGATCGTTTGATATTCGTTCCTGAACTATTTATGCAACTGGGATGAATATCGAATGAAAATCAACCTGGAATTGTTTCAGTTCGATATTCGTTTGACATTCGTTTCCGGACTCTTCATGCGGTATACAACGGATTTGAATATTAAATGAATATCAAACTGGGATTTTTGTCAGTTCGATATTCGTTTGACATTCGTTTTGGGTTATTCATTGAAGTGCAACGTAGATGAATATCAAATGACTATCAAACTGGAATTTTTGTCAGTTCGATATACGTTTGACATTCGTATTCGGTTCATTCCTTGAATATACAACATAGATGAATATCAAATGAATATCAAACTGAGATTTTTGTCAGTTCGATATTCGTTTGACATTCGTTCCTGGACTATTTATGCAACTGGGATGAATATCGAATGAATATCAAACTGAAATTGTTTCAGTTCGATATTCGTTTGACATTCGTTGCCGGACTATTAATGCAACTGGGATGAATATCGAATGAATATCAAACTGAAATTGTTTCAGTTCGATATTCGTTTGACATTCATTTCCGGACTCTTCATGCGGTATACAACGGATTTGAATATCAAATGAATATCAGACTGGGATTTTTGTCAGTTAGATATTCGTTTGACATTCGTTTTGGGTTATTCATTGAATGGTCAAGGTAGATGAATATTCAATGAATATGAAACTGGAATTTTTGTCAGTTAGATATTCGTTTGACTTTCGTTTTGGGTTATTCATTGAATGTGCAACGTAGATGAATATCAAATAATATCAAACTGGAATTTTTTTCAGTTCGATATTCTTTTGAAAATAGTTTTCGGGTCATTCATTGAATGTACAACGTAGATGAATATCAAATGAATATCAAACTGAATTTTTTTTCAGTTCGGTATTCATTTAACATTCGTTTTTGGGTAATTCATTGAATATACAATGTAGATGAATATCAAACGAATATCAAACTGAGAGTTTTCTCAGTGCTATATTCGTTTGACATTCGTTCCCGAACTATTTAGGCCACTGGGATGAATATCGAATGAATATCAAACTGAAATTGTTTCAGTTCGATATTCGTTTGACACTCGTTGCCGGACTATTTATGCAACTGGGATGAATATCGAATGAATATCAAACTGAAATTGTTTCAGTTCGATATTCGTTTGCGATTCGTTTCCGTACTCTTCATGCGGTATAAAACGGATTTGAATATCAAATGAATATCAAACTTGGGTTTTTGTCAGTTCGATATTCGTTTTACATTCGTTTTGGGTTATTCATTGAATGTACAACGTAGATGAATATCCAATGAATATCAAACTGGATTTTTTGTCAGTTCGATATTCGTTTGACATTCCTGTTCGGGTCATTCATTGAATATACAACATAGATGAATATCAAATAAATATCAAACTGAGATTTTTGTCAGTTCGATATTCGTTTTACATTCGTTCCCGAACTATTTATGCCACTGGGATGAATATCGAATGAATATCAAACTGAAATGATTTCAGTTCGATATTTGTTTGACATTCGTTTCCGGACTGTTCATGCGGTATACAACGGATTTGAATATCAAATGAATATCAAACTGGGATTTTTGTCAGTTCGATATTCGTTTGACATTCGTTTTCGTTTTATTCATTGAATGTGCAACGTAGATGAATATCAAATGAATATCAAACTGGAATTTTTCTCAGTTCGATATTCGTTTGACAATCGTTTTCTGGTCATTCATAGAATATACATCGTAGATGAATATCACATGAATATCATACTGAATTTTTTCTAGTCCGATATTCGTTTGACATTCGTTTTCGGGTAATTCATTGAATATACAACGTAGATGAATATCAAATGAATATCAAACTGAGATTTTTGTCACTTCTATATTCGTTTGACATTCGTTCCCGAACTATCTATGCCACTGGGATGAATATTGAATGAAAATCAAATTTAAATTGTTTCAGTTCGATATTCGTTTGACATTCGTTGCTGGACTATTTATGCAACTAGGATGAATATCGAATGAATATCAAACTGAAATTGTTTCAGTTCGATATTCGTTTGACATTCATTTCCGGACTCTTCATGCGGTATACAACGGATTTGAATATCAAATTAATATCAAACTGGGATTTTTTTCAATTCGATATTCGTTTTTGACATTCGTTTTCGGGTTATTCATTGAATGTGCAACGTAGATGGATATCAAACTTGAATTTTTGTCAGTTCGATATTCGTTTGACATTCGTATTCGGGTCATTCATTGAATATACAACGTAGATGAATATCAAATAAATATCAAACTGAGATTTTTGTCAGTTCGATATTCGTTTGACATTCGTTCCCGGCGGACTATTCATGCAACTGGGATTAATATCGAATGAATATCAAACTGAAATTGTTTCAGTTCGATATTCGTTAGACATTCGTTTCCGGACTGTTCATGCGGTATACAACGGATTTGAATATCAAATGAATATCAAACTGGGATTTTTGTCAGTTAGATATTCGTTTGACATTCGTTTTCGGTTTATTCATTGAATGTGCAACGTAGATGAATATCAAATGAATATAAAACTGGAATTTAATTCAGATCGATATTCGTTTGAAATTCGTTTTCGGGTAATTCATTGAATGTACAACGTAGATGAATATCAAATGAATATCAAACTGAATTTTTTTTCAATTCGATATTCGTTTGACATTCCTGTTCGGGTCATTCATTGAATATACAACATAGATGAATATCAAATGAATATCAAACTGAGATTTTTGTCAGTTCGATATTCGTTTGACATTTGTTCCCGGACTATTTATGGAACTGGGATGAATATCGAATGAATATCAAACTGAAATGATTTCAGTTCGATATTTGTTTGACATTCGTTTCCGGACTGTTCATGCGGTACACAACGGATTAGAATATCAAATGAATATCAAACTGGGTTTTTTGTCAGTTCGATATTAGTTTGACATTCGTTTTCGTTTTATTCATTGAATGTGCAACGTAGATGAATATCAAATGAATATGAAACTGGAATTTTTCTCAGTTCGATATTCGTTTGACAATCGTTTTCGGGTCATTCATAGAATGTACATCGCAGATGAATATCAAATGAATATCATACTGATTTTTTTTTAGTCCGATATTCGTTTGACATTCGTTTTCGGGTAATTCATTGAATATACAACGTAGATGAATATCAAATGAATATCAAACTGAGATTTTTCTCAGTTCTATATTCGTTTGACATTCGTTCCCGAACTATTTATGCCACTGGGATGAATATTGAATGAAAATCAAACTGAAATTGTTTCAGTTCGATATTCGTTTGACATTCGTTGCCGGACTATTTATGCAACTGGGATGAATATCGAATGAATATCAAACTGAAATTGTTTCAGTTCGATATTCGTTTGACATTCATTTCCGGACTCTTCATGCGGTATACAACGGATTTGAATATCAAATTAATATCAAACTGGGATTTTTTTCAGTTCGATATTCGTTTGACATTCGTTTTAGGTTATTCATTGAATGTGCAACGTAGATGAATATCAAATGAATATCAAACTTGAATTTTTGTCAGTTCGATATTCGTTTGACATTCGTTTCCGGACTCTTCATGCGGTATACAACGGATTTGAATATCAAATGAATATCAAACTGGGATTTTTGTCAGTTAGATATTCGTTTGACATTCGTTTTCGGGTTATTCATTGAATGTGCAACGTAGATCAATATCAAATGAATATCAAACTGGAAATTTTGTCAGTTCAATATTCGTTAGACATTCGTATTCGGGTCACTCATTGAATGTACAACGTAGATGAATATCAAATGAATATCAAACTGAATTTTTTTTCAGTTTGATATTCGTTTGACATTCGTTTTCGGGTAATTCATTGAATATACAACGTAGATGAATATCAAATAAATATCAAACTGAGATTTTTGTCAGTTAGATATTCGTTTGACATTCGTTCCCGAACTATTTATGCAACTGGGATGAGTATCGAATGAAAATTCTGTCGATGAAAACAACAATTTGTGCTATTGTGGTAGTTGTAAAACCCAAGCTGACACAGTTACATTATGTGAATCAGACAATACTGACATATCAGAAATACTTAACAAAATTTTCCCAGATTGTAATGAGAAAATGAAAAGTTTTTTAATATCACAAAAATGGCAAATGAGAGACATCCGAATGGTAGAAGATGGGACCGAGATATAGTTAGTTTATGCTTAAGCTTATGGTGTAGGAGCCCCCGTGGTTATGCAGATTTGAAAGTAGTAATTTTTTTATTCTTCCCTCGCAAAAACTGTTACAACGATATAAAAACCACGTCCACCAAGAGGCAGGTATAAACAAAGATATACTTCACTGGATGCGAAATGAGGCTCAATTAAAAAACATCCCACCAGAGGGTATGAAGGTGGGCTAATAATTGACGAGATGTCTGTTCATCCAGACTTACAATTCAAAAAAAGAGATGGTGACATAAAACTAATTGGTTTTGCCGAGTGCACTTCAGAATCCATTGTCTTTGAACAAATATCATCACAAAAAAAGACAGCATACCCTTGCTACTCATGCACTCCAACTTCTATTCCTGGGATTTCCAGGGTTTCGGTTTCCCTTTGCCCACTTTCCCTTCACTACTGCATCAGGGCATGAACTTTACCTGTTATAGTGGGAATCTGTAAATATGCTATCAAATTTTGGTTTCAAAATACAGTATGTCAGTACTGATGGAGCACAGTCAAACAGAGATTTGTTCAAGGTTTTGCTGCCTGAATTTAATTCTCAGAATCCTATTACATGTGCATTCAAAAACATTTATTGTTATGACAATCCAAAGTTAATTTTCTTAATGGACATCTCACATGTAATAAAAAAAATCGTAATAACATTTTGAAAAGTGGAACTGAATCTCAATGTAAGAGACATCTAATGTTTATAGACAAATACATTGAATGGATTCATTTCATTAAAGCTAGTGCTTTTGTTTTGTAGCGTTCTTGTTCATTTTTGTTTATTTGTTTTGTCTTTGTCATACTGTCTCAATTCGTATTGCTGTGAGTTGTCGTGATTTTGGATTTATGATTTTAGAATTTCCCCTTTCTTCGTTCTTGCTTCGGTATTCGTTTGCCGATGTATTCAGAAAGGCCTACTTATAGGATATATCATCCCATGGGTTTCCAGTACATCATAAATTAACGCAAGAGCATTTGTTTTTAACTTCAGAAGCCAAAATGAGAAATCATTTGGCCGAGGATATCCTAAATAGTGATATGTTACATTTGATGGAATTATATCAAGGTAGTCTTGGCAGTGATGGTTCAAAACTAGATGCCACTATTGACTTGCTTAAGTCAACTAGTGTTCTCATAAAAAATTGCCGAGATTCTAGGCCTATAACAAATATGTGACGATCGCTTGAAACAAAATCAAGATGCCATGGCATGGTTTGTTCAGTGGGAAAACTGTGTTAAAAGTAATGATACTATAAAAGATAAAGAGAAATGTTGAATTTCTCACCAGACTAGGCAGGATATTATCCCAGCAGTATTAGGTTTTCAGGAACTCTGTGTGTATAAATTGAAAATGTCGAATGCATCTATAATTCCAAGCAGAGTAAATAGCGACGTGATAGAAAATATATTTTGCCAGCAGAGGACATTACACAATGGTGCAAATACAAACCCAACGTACCTTGGATACTGTCACTCTATGAACTCTGTTATACTTGGACAGACACCTGTTTCCCGCAAATCAAATACTGGTGGAAGTATTGCAGAATTGCCACAAAACTTGTCACAAAAAAGTTCAGATGCAAAGGTATGTTATTGTTCTGTAATTATTGATAGCTATGTAATGGTTAACTTCTATGTGCATTGGCCCTTCTGCCCCATGTACACTTGTGTTCCTGGAAAAGAAAAAGCAAGATGTGTTTGTGAAACACTACATATGCCCCAGATTCTACAGTAAAATATATGAAAATAATACCCAATTTTACCCCTTTTTGACCCTATGACTTTGACCTTTGACCTAATTTTCTTGGCATATTTATGTTCCTCTTGACAAGACCTATACACTTGCCAAGTATTAAAAGTCTATCTTACATAGTTCAAAAGTTGTTTATTACCATAAAAACACCCAATTTAACCCCTTTATTCTGAAACAGATGAAGCCCCTTTTGGCCTCTTGTTTATTGAAATGGTTTTAATTGTTAAAAGTATGTGTTTAAACATGCTTTAAGAAAACTTACAGAAAAATACTGCAAGATCCGACAAAAATGGAAAAAAATCTTTTTTTTTCCATTTGTCCCTTTTTAGGCCTCTTGTTTCTCAAAAATAAATAAATTCTACCTCTTTAGCAATAACATAAAACAAACCCTGTCTCAATACGATAAATAATAATGATTCTACAGTCCAATATGTGAAAACAGCCAAAGTCACCCCTTTTTAACCTCTGTGACCTTGACCTTTGACCTGACCTATTATTTGCATATTAATGTTCCTCTTCACTAGACCTATAGTTTGCCAAGTATCAAAAGTCTACCTTATATAGTTCAAAAGTTATAGCCAAGGTTAAAGTTTCGGACGCACAGCAGACAGACAGGACAAAAACAATATGCCCCCGATCCTAGATCGGGGGGCATAAAAAATGTTTCAATAGAATACCATCTTTTTAAAATGCATTACTTTTCAGCTTTATCATGTGTCTAATATTTTATCAATTATTTAAACAGTGTCCTTTTTCATTATTACATTTGTTTGCAGTGACTGGTTACAATGTTGATGATCCTCATTGGGGCATTTGGAGTCAAGTAATCATTAAATCATACAATTCATTAATAAATATTTTATGAAAATAGGTAATTTTATAAAATTCATACCAAATATGGTAATAAGATAATCAAGAAGAAGGTCTGGTAACTAAATAACCATTGAATAAAACACCGTAATCAAATAATCTCTCACATAACCCCTAATAATCAAGTAATCATGAAACCCATGAGAAGAGTCAATATTGATTACAACATTTTCAGCTATATATCTGTTGCAACATACCATAGTAATGATATATTAAGTATGTAATGTCTAAAAAGACTTAATTTTCTTCACAATCCAATTCAGCATGTACAGAATTGTATAAAACATTATTCTTTCCCAACTATCATTCAGACCTCACTCTAAAATTAAGTAAATTATTTTTTAGGATAATAAATACCTGATGTTAGGCCACATCAAAATAATTAATAGATTCTCATCCCCAACCGCCCAATTTTTTCTAAGCTCACTTTTTTTTAAATTATACATAAATTTTCTTTAAATTCATATCAATTTTAGTGAAAATCAGTAAAAAATAAAAATTAAAAACATCCCACCCACCAAAGATTTTTTGTTACAGGTGGATGAGAATCTACAAATTAACTTAATAGGGCCTTATTGAAAAATTGTTATTTGTATGACTACAAATGAATGTTAATAGGGCATTTAAATATACTCTTGTCCGTCCGTCTGTCTGTAATACATCAAGATGTAAAGTTTTGCACTTAGTTCTATATCTTGATAACATCTAGTAATATTTTATTAATATTTTCTCAATACATGCGTATTGATTAGTACTGCTGGATTTACAAACAACTAGGGATCCATGACCTTAATGTTATGCTTGAGTAACTTTTGAAAAAATTTGGTTTTCAGTCCATTCCTCTTGCCTTGATAAGTACCCAAAATCATTGACCATTAAGTAGGTTTGCCCTAGCTTGTGAGTTTGCATAAGTGACTTTTTTTAAATTTGGTATTGAAGTCCAATTCTCAACAACTAAATATGCTATAACAATTATATTGCTTCAAATAATCACCGTGAAGTGTACTTTCCAAATGTGGGACAATTAAGTTGCTTTGACCTATATTTAATGCTTTCAAGAGTGAGTTTCTTGAATTTTGTGTTTTAAGTTAATTTTCAAAAACTACAATATACATCACTTTGATGTTCATTGAAATGAATGATATTGGTGAACACTGCATATTTCTTGACAATTTTATTACTACAACCTAAATTTTATGCTTGAATGACTTTGTTAAATGTTTGTATTTAGGACCTTTTCTAAACAAATCCACATTATATTAATACCTGATCATACCTTATATCACTGGCACATTGGACAGACAAATTGTTCCCCTTCTTCAGATAGGCGTAGCATTCATCCTCCTCCTGCAATTGGGCGCAGTCTCTATGATACCATAACAAACACAGATCTCAACAAATCCAATCTTCACCATCAGTATATACACGATTACAAACAGCACATCTTTCATCAGCTTCTTCACTTGTTTTTTTGCTTTTCCCTTTCCTTTTCCCTTTTCCCTTTCCTTTATATTTTCCTTTACTAGGCCCACGTTTACTTTTTCTCTTTACAGGGGCAGACTGTTTTACAGGTGAAGACTGTGCAAAAGAAACATGTTCTGAAGGAACAGGGACAGAACCGGCTGACACAACAGATTGACTAAGTCCACTTGGACCTGCCTGTTCATCATCTATTTCTACAGGTATATTATCTTTATGTGTCCCTAAAATTCCACTTACAACAACAGATATAATTTGATCTTTCTTTTGTTGCGTGTTCACTTTCAGTTTCAATACCTGACACAGTAGTATTAAGTCTTTCTTGGTGAATGCATTTTCATGGAGAAACTTTTCATTTTGTAGTAATTCTAATTTTAGTCTTAAAATAGAAGCCTCCTTATTGTCTGATGAAGAACAACAATAAAAGCGTTGTTCCTTTGCTTGTTTTTTACCATGTATTTGTAGAGACTTTGTCTCATGTGTATTTACTCCATATCCTTTTATTCACCATCATTGAAAAATTTCATATTAAAACATTTCGCACTTTTCTTTGATCTTTTCATAACTTTTTGTCGCAGTGCGATTCCTTTCTCTTTCTTCACAAAAGTTAAATAGTCTTTCCTGAATTGGCTCAAACTTACTCTTAACAATAAAGTGATTACTAAGGGGAATAATTCATTGTAACTATCACATGATTGTAATAAATTTGACAAAATATCAGATATTTCCTCATTTTCATTATCGCTGTACTGAATTCTGGAATTGGTAACACATTGAACCCATGCTGTAAATAGATCGGAGCTTCCAATAATTTCCTCCTTGACATTGCTGAATAAATATTTCCCTGCATTTACTAATCTTTCATGAGTAAGTTGTTGTCGACAAATATTGTCAAGTGTTTTAAAGAAGTTAAAAGTGAAATCAGTAACATTGGTCAAACTTTCCCTTTCATTTTGTTTATACTTCACTTCCAGTGGTGTGTCGGGCTCTGATGTTACAATGCTCAAGTCGTCGTATGTACTACATAATGGGTTTATTATTTCCATTTGTGACCGAAATCTCAAAATATCTATCTCCTTACCAGTTTCAAACAAATTGTTTCTAATTTTTTTTGGACAAAGTATGCTTAATTTTAGCCAAGACTTAACCACTTACGTATCGTAATTTTCCTTTTTCGGCAAAATCCATTTTCTGATCAGGATTTATTGTTTTTATTCCATCAGGGGCAGACAACTGAAGATGAGCAGAAAGACTGAGAAAAAAATCCTTCTCCAAATAAAACATGATTGCAGTTAACAATTGAAATGATGGACTTTTGATGTTTTGAGAATAATATTTCATCAAAGTCTTAGCAGTGTCTTCATACTCTTCTGAGTTCAGGTATTTGTTGAATTTAACTAAAAAATCATTGCGATGCTTTCGGGCAAATGTTACATCTCCCTCGGGAAAGCAATTAAAACCTATGTCTTCCATTAGTGAAAACTGTTCTTGAAACCATTCATCAAAGTGTTTATAATTTTTCAAAATTATGTCCCTAAATTCAGATATATGCATTTCAACCGGTGTATTACGAAATATTTGAAAACAGAATCTAAGGCCTGTCTTGAAGTCACATACTGTCCAGGATCTAAAACGTAATCAGTACCAAGAATGGTGTCCATTACGTCCAGTTTGTCTATCATTGTCCTCTTGCTCACTTTCATTATCAGCTGATGTTTCAGTATTCATTCGACAACAACTCAAATTTTGCTGAACAACTCCCAATGAAAAACTGTCATAAAAATTATACACTAAGCCTGGGTGTTTTCTGCACAAATGTTTTTGAAAATTTACAACTTTTAATCCTTGAATTGATACTGCCACACCCAGTTGTCCTGGTTGAAAAATATGACTACAGTCAACAACAAGATGTTCAAGTGTCAATCCCTGTGATTTGTGAATGGTGATAGCTTAACCTACTTTCAAAGGCAATTGAACTCTCTTAGCCAAAATATTTTTGTCTACAGGATCTTTTGTAGTAAAAATTGTTTTTGAGATTTTCACTGTTCTTTATATTTGTTCAACTGTAAATACAACATCAACAAAACAACGGCAGTAGAATACCGAAGGAACAAAGCACAAGATTACACAAATCAAAGTCCAGAGACAAGGCAAAAGCAAGAACACCAAAAGACGGAAGACCAAAGACACCACATGCCTACAAAACACTCGAACGTTACATATACAACACAAAAAACTAAAGCACTTACAGTGTGAACTCTCAATAAACAAGAGTGACATCAGGTGCCCCGGAAGGGTAAGCATGTCCTGCTCTGTGCACAGCACCCGTCACACTGTCAGTGGGTCAATTCAGGGTAAAGTCGAAACCGGTAATGTCAAATCAGGGAAGACGCAAATCTAGCTGAAAACATCAACTGATTCATCAGTCATTGCTAAGACAGAACCACAGAGTCCATTTACTAGTGAATCACTCAAATTTTTTATAAGCATCACAGGACAGCCCACTTTAATTCCTAAGTTCTTTGGAGCAAGGAATTTGTTTAAGTAATACAGAGAACCTTCATCCTGTGCTTTATACACTTTCAACTCCCCTGGGAGTGCTTGTAATTTGTTGTAGGTAAACAAGTCAACATCAATATTACGTGCAAAAAGATACATACACGATTGCTCATTTGCCAATCGCCTGTTCAGAGAGTTGAGGAAGGCAACACATCCATCTGACAATTCTCCAATCTCAAGTTCATTTATGCATTTTATAAGAATTGGGTCATCTTGTCTATGTATTATGCTTAAATTAATCTTGTGGGTAAAATAGGTTTCAAACCATGATAACTGGAAGCAATGTTTGCCAGAATCACCATATAATTCATTTGAAACAGGTGGAAGTTGATAAAAGTCACCTACTAAAATGACTTGAATATTTCCAAAATATTGTGTTGAATTCCT
>MJUU01048390.1:0-19762 GCA_002080025.1 Modiolus philippinarum | reverse complement strand
AGACATCGCTTCCACACCTGTTCGCTTCAACCCATGTTTATTTTGTTATTTCCCTCATAAAATAAAACTTGGCCTGGTTTACTTCCAAAGATGTTTATCTTTTCAAAGAATGTCATGAGCCCAATTCGATTACCTTCCGTTCAATTGGGGGGACAATCTTTTTGTTGAGAAATGCACAAAATCAAAATTGCCAACTTCGATGACAAGAAAACGAAAGTAAACTTCGGAATTCTCTGGACTTTCCATAGGCTAAGGAATATATCCCGGAATTCTTTGATTACGTCACTGGGTGGTATTGAAAACCCTCGAGAGTTCCGAGTTTATTTTTTTTCCAAATATAGAAATTTGTAGTCAAAGGACCGTAATTTCAATGGACTGGTTAGTCGTGATACATAACGATATGAGTGACTACGATTGCTGGATATACTTCTAATAACGTCTCTCAAGTCTTAAAAGTTAAATATCCACCGGTATTGATTATCACAGGCTCAGCTGTCCTGTCACCGTATATTTGTTCCGTATAACAAAAGTTCCTTTGGAACAAATTGACATAATATTTCTTCCTTTTGGAACAATTGTTATATAACGTTTATTCCGTGAGGAACAAATACTATAATATTTGTTCCATTTGAAACAAATATTCTATATTACTTTATCCTTTGGAACAAATATTATGCACATGACATACAACCACGTGGAAACAGCATGATAGATGTAATCCCGATTTTGATTGGCTATTGATCGACACGTGATTTTCATCCGTTACATAAACGCAAAAATGTAAACAATACATTTTTCAGCGTAGAATTTCTTGCAAATCTCGTTTTTCCTCTAATTTCGTTTCACGACCGTAAAATCGCTTAAAAGCACAAATGATTTGTCAAGGTTGACAGGTATTTTAGCAATATATTGCCTTTTTGTGATCAGTAAACATCAGGTATCTTTCTTTACTCGTAGTGATATCGGGCGCTAAATTCTAGAGTTTATACGAGCGTATATTTTGTAGTTCCCGGAAGTCATGTAAACAAAACAATATGGCTTCAAGCCGATCGCAAATTACTGTTTCGAAAACAGTAAAAAAATGAAATGAAAAAAATTCAATGAAAAATTCTTATTTCACTACATTTCGTCACAAAGTTCCAACTATTGGCAAACATTTGACAGGATTCAAAATAAGGCATTCCTTACAACTAATCATATATAGAGGCTGTATACCAATTTGTAGACATGTAGAAGCTGAGGAAAATGTGAAAATGTGCTGATGAAAAATTCCATGTTTCACTACATTTGGTAAATAAGTCCATATTTCTTCACATCTGACAGGACTCAAAATAAGAAGTTCCTTATAACTAGCTATATAGAGAAAGCATGCCAAGTTTGAAATAAATGCCATGAGAAGAAGTTTAGAAAGATGTAACTGAAATATTATCCAGATGAACAGAGAGACAAACAAATAGACCGAAAGACAAACAGACAAATGGATCGACAATGTAAATCCAGGATACCCAATTATCTATTGAGTGGGGTATAATTTGGTCTATTTATATCTATATTTTGACCTTTTTTAAAATTCTTACCTATATATTTTTGGACAGGAAAAATTTACAGCACTGTTGATATAAATGATACATTCATAATCTGAAATTAAATTTTAAACAGTCAAGTGATTCTATATAAACACATAATATAAGCTGAATTCACACGTCCAAAGAAATATCTAAGTTGTGGAACCAGTGATTTCTAATGTTGTTGAGGGTTTAGGTTCCAAAGGGCTTGAGGGTGATATTCAACTACCCATATATCAAGCTTAATACTGTTTGCAAATTTTTTTTTTCACAAGTTCTTTGGAACAGATTCCAACAATAGAAAGGAACAATGAACAGTCTTTGGATTTAAACACAAACTGTAACCTTAATCATGTTAATCATTCATGCATTAAATGTAGGGGAAAATGACTCAATTTTTATCAGTAACTTTTGTGACCATCCAAGGGGCATCTACTGACAAAATATAATTCCTCCCTTGTAATGATTGTGGCCATATTTGGTTCAAAATTTTCCTAAGATCCAATGCATATGACTCAGATATAAGTATGAGGCTTATAATCTCTATTTTATAGTGGAACAGCAAAAACGTTTTTGCTAAAGTGTTGTTCTTACCTGGCCAAGTAGTTTCAGAAAAGAAGATCTTTGAAGATGTACCCATATTGTCCAAGTTTACCTTTGTCATCTAGATGACAAAATATAACATTAGACAACATCTTCCAAGATCTTAATGACAAAGTTTAATATGCACAATAAAAGTGCATCTACGAAAATGTTTTATTCTGAGAATACTGGCCATGGGCCAGTTGAAATAACACTTGACCCCAGAAGTCTTTTGAACAGGTGGTCTGTTTTAAAATGGAGTTTTTTAGCCTCACAGCCATAAGGGTACATACTTTTACTTTTAAAAAAAGAGTACCTGAGCAAAGTATATTTACAGTGAACAACCAAAGACTATTGCTGCCAAGTATTGTTTCAATTGGCCCAAAAGTCTCAGCGCAGCAGATCTTTAAATGAAAATAACAAAATAACGAGATACATGAGTATGTGAGCTGTTAAAAGGGATGAATTTATAATCTAAAATATGACCTAAAGCACAAAAAAACATGGCAAAATAAAAGAATAGAAACAATAAAAAGGTCGACCGATATATTTCGACAAATCTGTCATCTACGAGATGAAAATACTATGCTGGACGGATAGACAGATGGACTGAAATATGATAAACTCAAAGTGATGGCAAAAGCTCATTCTAGCTATAGTCAGATAAGCTAAAAACAGAAAATTAATGGTTGTTCCATGGGACACTTGTGTCACAAGCACAACAGAAATATAGAATCCACAATCGTATCAAGTGAGCATGGTGAGAAACGACATTTCTACACTAGAGATAGTTAAATTTTCAACTTTGTAAACGCGTTTAAATACTTGAAAATTTAAATATTGGGAGTGTAGGAAAGTCGTTTCTCACGAGATACGGTTGTGGATTTTATTTCTCTAATGATTTCAAGGAGATTTTGGACAAAAACATGACCCCTTTTTTCTGATGATCAGATATAAATGTGTTCTTTGAGCGTAACGTCATCTGTCATGGTTGCCTTGAGTCAGAAGACGGCAAACATATTTGGCACCATAATTGAATTTCATCCAATTACTTGCCGAGAACAATATTCTAAGTGAACATCAGGTGCACAGTAAGATCAGGTGAACAACATATATACTAAAAGATTGTTTGGTATATGATTAATGTTTTTGAAGGAGTCCTAAATTAACAAACCAAATTAACAAAGGAGCTATTTTGGCTCAGTGAAACCCTGAATCTGTAAAACCAAAATTTTACATTTCAGGTGCACAAATCAACCAAGTGAACAACAAACCCTGCAATTCTGTTTGGAGTCCGACTTATGGATTATCAAATCAAAGTAACAAATGAGCTATTTTGGCCCCCATTGACCTCTTAAAAAACTGTAAAACCTATTTTTTAAGTATCAGGTGAAAAACATGTCCTAAAAGTTTGGTTAGAATCAGAGTCACAAGACTAAGGGAGTCCCAGATTAAGAAACTGACAGACAACATAAGGCGACACGAAGTAATGTATGAAATTGTATGAATTAACGTCTGCTTTTGAAAAAAAGTCCTTCTGAAAGTTTTAAAAATAAAATAAAGGAAGCTGAAAATCAGCTAGTCATCCACAGGGAAAAAAAGATAACTGGGATTATGGCTCGAGCTAAAGCATATGGGAAGCAGAGGGTGAAAAGTGTACAAATTATTTTTGTAATCTTGAAAAAAGGCATTATAGTGAAAAAATAATACCTAAATTAATACTGGATAATGGAGAAGAAATTACAGACCAATTTGAAATTTTAAATGCACAAAAAATTTATTATGAAAAATTGTATACATCAATTGATCCAGTGTTAACTGAAGAACATGAATCTTTGTTTTTTGATTCAAATAATCCCTTTTTAAACAAGTTATGGCGGATTTCTCGGATGATTAACGTATTTTATTTGCAATTCTTCAATGAACATACAAATATTCCTCTAGTAACACCTATAAAACTCCTTCTAAACTCCTGTCTTTTGTCTGCTAATCAATTACTCAACTTTCTATAGAATTCCATTGTATACCAATTTGTCATCACTGGAGTATCAAGGTAAACCCCTTCAGGCAGTACAAATTGGTATACAATAGAATTCTATAGAAAGTTGAGTAATTGATTAGCAGACAAAAGACAGGAATTTAGAAGGAGTTTTATAGGTGTTACTAGAGGAATATTGGTATGTTCACTGAAGAATTGCAAATAAAATACGTTAATCATCTGAGAAATCCGCCATAACAGATGATCATAAAATTCAAACTGAAGGTGATCTTACTTGTTTTGAATGCCTTCCAGCCCTAAAAAAGATGAAAAATGGTAAATCCCCAGGGCTAGATGGTTTTAAAACAGAGTTTTACAAATTTTTTTGGAATGATATTAGTAAATATTTAGTTAAATCATTTAATTATAGTTTGGAAATAGGTACATTTTCTACAAGTCAGCGACAAGGACTGATTACATGCATTCCAAAGGAAGGCAAGAACAAAACTTTCTTAAAAAATTGGAGACCCATAACACTGTTAAACGTGGACACCAAAATCGCCTCTGCTTCCCTGGCAAATAGAATTACGTGTAAACCCTTTCTCTCAAGTATTGTTAGTGAAACTCAACAAGGTTTTGTTAAAGGAAGATACATAGGGGAATGTACCAGACTAATTTATGATTTAATAGAAAAAACAGAGGAGGAAAATATTCCTGCTTTATTGGTTCTTCTTGATTTTGAGAAAGCTTTCGATAGTCTTGAATGGTCTTTCATGAATAAAACCATAGAATTTTTAGGATTTAGTTCAACATTTTGTAGGTGGGTTAAGACTGTATACTCAAACACACAAAATTGTATTATTAATAATGGCCACTGTTCTGATATGTTTAATATCAGAAGAGGAGTATGTCAAGGAGACCCTTTATCTCCTTATTTATTTATTTTATCTTTGGAATTGATGAGTGCAGCATTAAAGCATAACCCTCAAATATCAGGTGTACAAATTAATCAATGTTAATGGTTCAGAATATTTACTTAGCCAGTATGCTGATGACTCATCTCTCATTTTAGATGGTACTGAAATATCATTAAGGGAATCTTTGTTCATATTGGGGAAATTTTCTGAGTGTCCTGGTTTGAGAGCAAATTTGGATAAAACAGAAGCCGTATGGACTGGTTCGAAAACCTATTCCAACGATAAACTTTTATCAGGTCAAAATCTCTTTTGGAACCAAACAGGGAAATTTAAACTGTTGGGTATCAAATTTGATTTACACAATGTAGACAAGACTATTTTGAACTTTAAAGTTAGAAAAAGTAGAACAATTATTAAATTCATGGATATATAGAGATCTTACATACTTGGGTAAAATAACTGTTATTAAATCCTTAGCTTTGCCGATTCTTATTCAATCTCTTACTGTTTTACCAAACCCCCCACCTATTATCATTAGAAAAATACAAAATGTTTTCTTTAATTTTCTTTGGAATGGCAAACCAGATAAAATTAAACGTAATGTTATTATAGGCCCATATGATACTGGAGGTCTAAAAATGCCACATTTAGAATCTTTTTGTAAGGCACTGAAAATGTCATGGGTAAACAAACTACCTGACCCTTTAAATATGTCACCATGGAAAACTCTTATTATTGATCAATACATCAAATATGGTGGGGATAAAATTTGGTTAATGACATCAAATGGAATTAAGACTGTTGCATATAAATTTAATACTTTCTGGAGGGATATATTTTTAAACTGGAGTAGTTTATGTTGTAAGACGCCGGATACAGCTGATAGTATTTTGAGCCAGTCCATATGGTTCAATGAATCTATTAAAATCAATAATAGAACTTTATTTTTTCAAAACTGGGTTGAGGCTGGAATATTTTGTATTAATGATCTTCTAAAAGAAAACATGGATTTTATGTCATATGAAGAGTTTGAAATACAGTTTAATATTCAGAGCAATTTTCTTCAATATTATTCAATCCTACACGCCATACCAAAAAACTGGAAAAATTTAATAGAAGGTTCTTCAAAATTAATTGAAATAACAAACAAGAGCTGTCGCCGAATGGCAGCCAAAGAAACCCCCCGCTCATTGAACCCTGAATCGATATGGTAAGTGCAAAATTAATTTGGTGTGGACACAATACAGGTGCGGACACTACAAGTGTGGACACAATGATATAATCTTCAAGAAAAAACTTTTCACAACGGTTCCAATGAAAACACTCTGTATAAATCAGACAAATATAAAATTCACCCTTTTCAGCCTATTTGACATTTTATACATCTACATATAGTGTTCTTCCTTTGTCTAAAGTTTCATCAAAATCCTTCAAGTGGATTAAGAGGAGTTGTGCGTAAGAGGTAACCCATACGTAGGGAATCAATGAAAACTCAAAGTTGAATTATCTCCCCTTCCTGGTTTCTGACAATAATTATATGCCTTCATGCACATCTCCATATGGTGTTCTTACTTTGTGTAAAGTTTCATTACATTCTTTCATGTGGTTTAAGAGGAGTTGCGCAAGTGGTTTAAGAGGAGTTGCGCTTACGAGGTAACCAATACAAGGGGAATCAACGAAAAGTCGGAGTTCAATTTTCTCCCCTTCCTGGTTTTGAACAATAATTATATTTCTTCATGCACATCTCCATATAGTGTCCTTCCTTTGTGTAAAGTTTCATCAAAATCCTTTTAGTGGTTTAAGAGGAGTTGCGCTTACGAGGTAACTCATAAATAGGGAATCAACGAAAAGTCAAAGTCGGATTATCTCCCCTTCCTGGTTTCGGACAATAATTATATTCCTTCATGCACATCTCCATATAGTGTCCTTCCTTTGAGTAAAGTTTCATCAAAAATCCTTCAAGTGGTTTAAGAGGAGTTGCGCTTACGAGAAGTGTGGACAGACGGACAGACGGACAGACGGACGGACAGAGGGACAGACAGACAGGGTGATTCCTATATACCCCCCCAAACTTTGTTTGCGGGGGGTATAATGATTTGTACTGAATAGTTAAAGGAAATGCAAAGTCATGTAAATTTTTTTATAATAAGTACATGTATTTGTCAATGAATTCAGAGTCACCATTTAAACAACAAATAAAATGGTGTGAGGAATTGGGTATTGAAATTTTGGATTGGGATGTTATCTATCAGCTACCATTTCAGATTACAAAGAATAACAGATTCATCAATTTTCAGTATAAGATTCTCCATAGAATTTTAAGTACAAATGATAAGTTGTATGAATTTAGAATAAAGGAATCCCACTTATGCAGTTTTTGTACTGAGACAAAGGAAACTATTCTACATCTATTTTGTGAATGTCACTTTATTAGAAATATTTGGCTTGAATTGGAGGAAATGCTTAAAAACAAATGTGCACTTTCTGTGAAATTTAGTCCCAAGGACATTCTGTTTGGTTCAGACACATTCAGCTTAGCGATTAATTTTCTTATTATTGTTGTAAAATATTACATTAATTCTTGCAGATATAATATGTCTAGGCCATACATAGGGGGTTTAATTCTTTTATTGAAAAACACTTTTGAAATAGAAAAAATGTCAGTAACATGGTACAAATCTCCTGCAGTTGGAATGTTGATTGAAAATAAGTGGCAAATATTAGAAAATATTTGGAATGATGCATAGAGGTGTAGATTATTATGAATGTAAGAGAATGATTTGCATGTGTATGTGTGTGTGTTGAATGCAATTGATTGTTAACTAACTGGGGGCATATCACAATTGGACAGTGGGATGTATGCGCCCCAGAATACTTTCTATGTACTATCTGTATATAATATGATTGCGAGTATGATTGAGTTAGAAAGAGGCTATTTAGCATGAGAGAATTAATACTCCTCTGTGTGTCTTTTGTTATAATAATTTGTTTTTGTTTCTTTAAAATTGATCTTATACCAGCTTTTTATCTCCTTTTTTTCACACGGTATATGTATAATTAATTTCTACTTTTTATTTAAAAAAGAAGTTCTTCATATTATTATATTATTACTTTGATATACATGTATATACATATTTATACATTCTATAATAACAAGCTTTAAAAAATAAAAAAATTACAAAAAAAAAAGTAATGCTTATGTCATGTATGTGTTGACTCTACTTACAGCAGGTGACATAAAAATTGACTTCAAGCCTTACCTGGAGATAGGACCTGGTATTTGTTGGGACATTGTTTCTTGTAGCATGTACAGTCTTCAACTGAAGGAACACAATAACACTTGTTTTTGGGTTTGATCAAGAAAGTATAGCCCTTTGTATAATCACAGCGACAACTTCTGTCCTCTGTCTTTGACTCATTAATATTAATATTAATAACTTGTCCCTCCTCTTCACATAAGGACTTCTCATATATACACTTGTTGATTTCATATGAAAATGATGGCTGGGGTTGATATCTATTGTATGGACAACTGATATCACTGATGAAATCCTCTTCAAATATTGGGAATTTTCCTAAAAATAATATAGGTAGAACATTCACATTTTATTAATAGAATACTGACAAACAATGACAAAGTCAGGAAGGGATCTGCAAAACATATATTTTCATAGAACTTGCACACAGTAACAGGAAGAAGTTGCCTGATCACTTACCAGATACAACTTGTGGTTAAGGTTTCAATAAACTGCTGCACCATGTGCAAAACAATAAATCAAATAGAATCGGTGGCCAACAATGATGTAACTATTTAACAAATTTTAAATTAATTTGTAAAGACATTGTATAAGTAAGGGTGCAAAAACCTATAGTTTACCAGAAAATATTAAGTCAAAAGGCCATAATTCTCAACAATAGTCTTTCAACTGGAGCCAAATTCAAACTTGATGAACAACTTATAAAACATACAATCATATACTAAATATCAAATCAACCCATTCAAGCATTGTAAGCATAAAGTGGAGAATCTGGTATTTTTTAAGAAATCAATCTGCAAAGTTTTAAGTGAGCTCAATAAATAAAGTATTCATCAGTGAGAAACATCCGTCGGTTATCTCCCTGTACCAAGTTAGTTTTGTATAGGTCAAAGTGGAGATTTCAATTAGCATATCAATACCTTCTTTTGATATTTAAATTAAAATCATCTCCCCTTTAACCATATTTAACTAACTTGGTAGAGAGAGATAACCGACCGATGTTTATTGTTAGAGTGCAACATGTTAAAAATTGCCTTAAATTTGACGATAAATATCCATAACTCCTGTAAGAAAACTGAAATTTCACGAAACAGTATACAGATTGTGAGTCTATCATATCCAATTACTCTGTAAAGTTTGAGGTGAATTGGTCAACTGGTTGTCAAGTTAAAGCAATAAAGTTGGGGACTGACAATTTAATTTAAGGTAGTTCGACAGTAATACATGGCACATTCGATTGGCACATTTGCGAAACGCAAGTAGGATGCAGAATTGACTGGATTTTCAAGCCGGAATATTCCTTATCTGGCCTTTCCATGGTGACGTCATAATAGATTGACATACACTTTCCCGCCAATTAGCTCCCTTTTACCATAAATATTGTCTGTTTCGTAAACTATATAAAATATTTCTCTTAATCAAACGGTGACATATAGATTTTATTAGTTCAAGTTATAGCTGAAATGTATGCCTCTGAAATGTCAAAAAATAAAAAATATCTGTCTGATGTTTATTTCATATGGAAGCTAAACAATGAGCATGTTCTCACAGTTCCCTATATATTCTTTGCAAATATTGCTGAAAAATACTGAATTTGGCCCGACTTTCAAAGCCAGGATTACAGGAAAAGATGATTTGTGACATATTATTTTTATTATTTTTTTTGAGAATTTGGGCTAAGAACTACAAAATATCTTAAAATAAAAAGTTCTGTCTGATATTTTTATTAGGCTCGAACTACCTTAAAGGACTGTTGTGCTACTTAAGCATACACTTTCTTTACTTTCTTACCTAAACAGATAAATCTGTCAGTTACTTGTAGTTATCAGACAAATCGAAAATTCCAGAGGACTTGCAGGACATTTGGTCAGGCAAGTCAGGAAAAGCTGCCAGACCGAAGATAAATTTACAGGACCTACAGTTTTATGGCATAGCAGAAATGCCAATTTTTTACCTGACATTCGGCCCTGCAGGCTGATATTTTTTACCAGAACTGGAGGCTCAGAGACAGAGCCTGTATCGCTCACCTGACAAAATGCTTCTATGCCATGCATGACCAAAAATATGTTTATTACTAATGGAGTCTAATGTTAAGCTATGTTCTCCATTAGCACCCGTGTTTTTTGTCTGATCCTATTGAAATGAGTAATTTTTGCAAAGGACCTTCTATACATTAAGTCAACTTTGCTTGAATAGTTTCAGAGAAAATGATAATTGGATTTTTTTCTCATACCAGGCTCCAATGTTAAACTATGTTCCTTGCTGGCGGCCATAATTCCATTGGATTGTAACCAAATGAGCAATCTTTGTTAAGGACTTTCCATACATCATTCCTTTAGAGTTTTGTTAAATTTACTTCAGGGATTTCAGAGGAGAAGATGAACGTGTGATTTTTCCAATAGGGTCCAATGTCAAACCTAAGTTTGGGCTGTCAGCATTGTTTATTTGCCCAATCCAAACGAATCTGAGGCAGCCATTTTTTATTGGATTAAAAAGAAAGAGCTATCTTTGTATTAAAAGGACCTTTAGTACATCATTTCTGTACAGTTTGGTTGAATTTCTTCAGTGGTTTCAGAGACAACGACAATAGAATAAGAAGAAGATAAAAATGTGATTTTTCTACTATATAGAGTCCAATGTTAAACCTATTAGTTCCATGCTTGCGGCCATGCTTTTATTGGATCGGAAGGACATGAGCAATCTTTGAAAAGGACCTTTATTAAATCATTCCTGAAAGGTTTGGCTGAATTTGCTTCAGTGGTTTCAGAGAAGAAGATGAAAATTTGATTTTCCCATAGGGTCCATTGTTAAAACTATGGTCCGTGCTGTCGGCCATGTTTTTTATCGCATTGGAATGAAATGACCAATATTTGTTAAGGACCTTTAGTAAATCTTTCCTGTGAAGTTTGGTTGAATTTGCTCCAGTGGTTTGAGAGGAGAAGATGAAAATGGGATTTTTTCCATAGTTACCAATGCTAAACCTAAGTTCTGCACTGGCGGCCATGTTTTTTATCGGATCGGAATGAAATGACCAATCTTGTAAAGGACGTTTAGTACATCATTCCTGAACAGGTTGAATTTGCTTGAGCCGTTTCAGAGCAGAAGATGAAAATGTGAAAAGTTAACAGACCAAGGATGGATGGACGCACAGACAATAACGGACAGATGTACAGATGGATGGACAACAAGTGACGGCAAAAGGTCACACTGACCCCTTCGGGTCGGGTGAGCTAAAAACCTTTTTTATAATAAAATATATTTTACAATGGCCAAATTTATCACGTATAAATATCATAATTTTAATACTGCTACCATACAACCAGTCTATCGCTGATAATGGTACAATTAATCTTATTCAATCTAGATTCAGCCCACTTCAGTAACCCAGAGACAGCCTGGAAGTCTTTTTATCAATAAACAACGCTATTACTGAGGGTATTCACTGCTGTTAAATGACAGATGATTTGGGGAAATCTGAGAATGATCCCACTTAAAATCAAATCCAGTTCACTTGTACATATTACAGCCAGATCCCAGTCAATAGAATTTATTTGAAATTCATCCATTAAGTCTAGTCTATTCATAATACTACTGAAACATAACCATACACTTATCATGCTTATGATATTAAATAAAATGAAACATAGGTAATCAAAGATTACAAAGTTCGCATTGTTATGGCTCATTGTCATAGCAACCCTCCCAATTTTGCCTGGATGCTTATCTAATATCAAAAATGCATGCATATGCAAGGTAACATGAACTTAAAATGTACAGTTACTGAGATATGAACTGGAATGTATACATTTATGTTAGTCGATCATGCATAAAATGTAGGTTAAAGAGACCTAATTATGTCTGGATGCTGACTTACCACATACACATGCAAGATCATCCTACCATGTACAGTACCTGAGATCTGAAACCATACTGTAATGTTAGTTACTCAAGTGGAAAATGTAGGTCAAAGTGACCAAATTTTGCCTGGATGCTGATCTGCCTTCAGAGATGCATGCTCATGCAAGATTAGATGACCCTACCATGTACACTGACTGAGATCTGAACTCGGATGTAAACTTGAATGTAAGTCACTCAAGCAGAAAATGTAGGTCAAAGTGACCTAATTTTGCCTGGATGCTGACGTACTTTCAGAGATGCATGCATGTGCAAGGTTACATGATTCTACAATGTACAGTGACTGAGATCCAAACCCGGACATAAACTTGAATGTAAGTCACTCAAGCAGAAAATGTAGGTCAAAGTGACCAAATTTTGCATGGATGCTGACCTACTATCAAAGATGCATGCATATATGCATAGTTAGATGATTCTTCTATGAAAAAGAAAGGAAATGGGGTAAATGTCAAGGAGACAACATCCCATATCCAGGTTAAAACGACAAAAAACAAAACATCTAGGGGTCACCATATGGTCTTCAACACAGTGAGGAACCTCACACCATATAGTAAGCCCTAAATGGCCCAGAAAAGGTAAAAAAGTGAATAAATCAATGGAAACAAACCACATCCAATAACCCAAAAAATCAAGAAACTAAAATTTTATAAGAAGACAAGGACAAGCCAATGTATAGTTACTGAGATATGAACTTGGATGTAAACTTGAATGAAAGTCACTCAAGCAGAAAATATAGGTCAAGGTGACCTGAATTTGCCTGGATGTTGACGTACCATCAGAGATGCATGCATGTGCAAGGTTAGATGATCCCACCATGTACAGTGACTGAGATATGAACTGGGATGTAAACTTGCAGTCACTCAAGTGGAAAATGTTGGTCAAAGAGACCTAATTTTGCCTGGTTGCTGTCATACTACCAGAGATGCATGCATGTGCAAGGTTACATGATACAGCATGTATAGTGACTGAGATCTGAACCCGTCCGAAAACTTGAATGAAAATCAATCAAGCGTAAAATATAGGTCAAAGTGACCTAATTTTGCCTGGATGCTGACCAACCATCAGAGATGCATGCATGTGCAAGGTTACGTGATCCTACCATGTGTAGTGACTGAGATCTGAACTTGTCCGAAAACTTGAATGTAAATCAATCAAGCGTAAAATATAGGTCAAAGTGACCTAATTTTGCCTGGATGCTGACCCACCATCAGAGTTGCATGCATATGCAAAGTTACATGATCTTACCATGTATAGTGACTGAGATCTGCACTCCTCCACAAACTTGAATGTAAATCAATCAAGCGTAAAATATAGGTCAGAGAGACCTAATTTTCTTGTAGGCTGTGAGATAGCCCAAGATGCACCTGCATACAAAGTTTGATGACCCTACTATGAATAGTTGCAGTGATATATGCCCAAATGCAGACGCTGACCTAGACGTAGATGTAGACGTAAGACGCGGACGCTAGTGGTACTCCAATAGTCCCCCTCAACTTCGTTGAGGCGAACTAAAAATTGGTAACTTATCACAGTTATTTTGTAACTGTTAATCAATTTTTTTGAAAGACGGGCCAAGTCATTGTTGTAAATGTGCTAAAGCATTTAATACTGACCTTTTTCTATAAGCTGAGGAAGTTTGCAGCTTTGTTTATATTCAGATGTAGAAAACAACTGTAAGCAGTGATAATTCTGAAGAACTGCACAAGTCTTATTGGCAATATATTTCCGAAGTACAGGTGACGGACAGGATGATTCAGTTTTCCGGAACACAGTGTTGACAAGGATATACAGAATCTGAAAGAATGAACATCCAATATTCATATAGCTGCAGAGGCATAGACATAAAAAACAACTGAAACTGATCTGTACTGATGCTAATGCATCTGCATACCAAATATCAATGACCAACTATGAGTGGTTGATGCTTAACAGACACAAGAAAAAACTCAAATTTGAAAAAAAAAAACAATTCAAAATTTCGAGTGGAGCATGACTGTGGGGACATAGACATAAAACGCCACTGAAACTGCACTGTACTTATGCTAATGCAACTGCATGCCGAATATCAATTGGCTAGCACAGGAGGTTAATTGATATTAAACAGACCCAAGAAAAAACTTAAAACAATTGTGGACGCTGCCGCCGGAATCACCATACCTAAGTCTCATTTTTTTCGACTATCATTGAAGGCTTGACAAAAATCTGTGAATTCAATCAGAAGTCATCATAAGACATAGCACTAATTCTCAAAATATGCATTTTTTTAAAAATAAAAAGTAAGCATGGTAAGTTTTTCCAAAAAAGAAAAACGAAAAGGAGCTTCCTTTGATCAAGTCTAACATTGAGTATAAAAATCATAAATATCTGTGGAGGCAATCTTAAGTAATTTACAACATAGGTAATGCTGACAGACATATGAATGGACCAACAGACAGACTGATTAACTAATGAGTGCTACCATTTCATGGCAGGCCCTAAAAATAGTAATGGTGCACTATATGATACCATATTTCACCAAATTTTCAAGGGCCTAACTCAAGAACCCTTGGACCTCTAAGACAAAAGTCGAACTCCATCTAAGTTTTGTGGTATACAACTTACATACCAAGTTTGAAGACAAAATGTTACATTTACATTCACAAGTTATCATTTGGTAAGGCCATAATAAATTAATTCCTAGATTCTCAAAATTTGTGGTGGGCTGGCCAATTTTTGTCCCCCTCCGCAACGCGGAGCGGGGACATTGAAATGCCGGGCGTCCATGCGTGCGTCCGTCCGAGACACTTTCTTGTAAGCGCTCTCATGCCTACAAATGATAACGGATTTTCATGAAATTATATCAAATGTTTATTTCACTAATACCTTGTTCAAGTTCGAAAATCAGCCTTGGTCAATACTTTTTGACGGAGTTATGGGACTTTGACTGAAATCATGACTCTATCCAAATATTGACCTTGTAAGCGCTCTCATGCCTGCAAATTTTGACAGATTTTTATGAAATTTATACCAAATGTTTATACCATTAAATGAACCTTGGTCAAGTTCGAAAATAAGCCTTGTTTGATACTTTTTGACAGAGTTATGGGACTTTGACAAAAATAATGACACTGTTTTAGCCAAAAATTTACCTTGTAAGCGCTCTCATGGCTACCAATTTTGACAGATTCTCGTGAAATTTATACCAAATGTTTATATAACTTAAACTTTGGTCAATTTCAAAAATCAGTCTCAGTCGATACTTTTTGACGGAGTTATGGGACTTTGACAAAAAATAACGACTCTGTTTAAGCCAAAAATTGACCCTGTAAACGCTCTCACGCCTACAAATTTTGACAAATTCTCATGAAATTTATATCAAATTTTTATATCACTAATACCTTGGTCTCTTTCGAAAATCAGCCTTGGTCGATACTTTTTGACGGAGTTATGGGACTTTGTCGAGAATAATGACTCTGTTTTACCAAAAATTTACCTTGTAAGCGCTCTCCTGCCTACAAATTTTAATGGATTTTCATGAAAATCATACCAAATGTTTATACTACTGAATACCTTGGTCGAGTTTGAAAATCAGTTTCGGTCGAGACTTTTTGACAGAGTTATTGGACTTTGACCAAAATAACAACACCATTTTATCCATAAATTGATCTTGTAAGTGCTCTCATGGCTACAAATTTTGACAGATTTTCATGAAATTTATACCAAATGTTAATACCATTAATACCTTGGTCAAGTTGGAACATCTGTGGTCGATCCTTTTTGTATTCCCACATATTTAATTTTGGAACTGCCCTGAATGTTTGAAAATTGCAATTTCATAGTATATTGCATGGGCCGCAGGGGACCCAGGAATTCTATTCTTGTATTTTTATGCCCCACCTACATATAGTGTTCGGGTCCGTCCGTCCGTTCTAAGTCAGGTTTACCCTCTGGTTTAAGCTTTTTTTCTTTGATGGATGTATGATATTATAATCAAACTTTGTATAAATACACATTAGGGTATAATTAAACAAAAATCATAATAAAAGTGTATCCAGGCTACCAACTTCATGCTTCACTGATCATGGAAAAAAAGGGGGGGTAGTAAGAGGTTTATCCTTAGGTTGAGGTTTTTTTCAGTGAAGGATGTATGCTATTATTATGAAACTTTGTATATAAATACACATTAGGGTATAATTAAGCAAAAATCATAATGAAAATTTATCTTCACTACCAACTTCATGCTTCACTGATCTTGGATAAAAGAGGGGTAGTATGAGGTTTTCCCTTAGGTTGAAGTTTTTTTTTCTGTGAAGGATGTATGCTATTATCATGAAACTTCACATAAATACACATTAGGGTATGATTAAACAAAAGTCATAATAAAAATTTACCCTTACTACCAACTTCTTGCTTCACTGACTATGGAAAAAGAGGGGTAGTATGAGGTCTACCCTTAGGTTGAATTTTTTTTTTGAAGGATGTATGATATTATCATGAAACATTACATCAATACACATTAAGGTATAGTTAAACAAATATCATAATAGAAATTTATCCATGCTACCAATTTCATGCTTCACTGATCATGGAAAAAGGGGGATAGTACGAGATTTAACCTCAGGTTAAGTTTCTTTTCTGTGATGGATGTATGCTATTATGAAACTTCATATAAATACACATTAGGATATAACAGTAAATTAATATAAAGGGCTACGTCCAGCGCAGCATGATACGACCGCAGCATGTCGACCACTGAAATTTGAACAAGTGTAAACTAAAATGAATGTGGACACAGTAATTTGCTGGACAAAATAAGGACCTTGATAAATTAATTAACTGGACACAAACTAGTGAAAATAAAAATTAGCCCTTTTAATCTATTATTACAAGGATATTGTAAGAGCTATGACATTCTGTTGACTACCATCAAGAGAAATCCAAAGAAAAAACTCAGGTTGAAATCCAATGAAAAACTAGAGAATGTGTCTATAAGACACGGATGCCCCGCCAACAAATTTTTCATAATAGATACCCCAAGTCAATCGGGCATAAAAATTAGTTGCTGAATCATGAGGAATTACCTTTACAGATGATTGTTCAATAAACTTTTGTTGAATAATGGAAAGTAAAAAAAAATACCATACTAAAGGCTTTTAAACATTAAATATTGGTCAAGTTATAAAATTATCCATGAATTTTGTAGTATTCACCAATTAAAGATCTACCTGTTTGAAATGGGCCTAACGCAAAAATTTATCAAAGTCATTCAAGCAGAAAATAAACCAAAAGTCACTAAAGCAAAAAAAAGTAGGTCAAATTGGCCTTGATTTGGATAGTACTCATCAAGTTTATTTATTTTGATGCAACAACATTGGGATAGCATGTTAAGTCCATGAGAGACGAACTTCAATGCAAAATTTTACAAAATTCACTCAAGCATAAAATATAGGTCAAAGCAACCTAATTATCAATGATTTGGGTAGTACTCATCAAGGCCATCAATTTAATGAAACATCATTCTGGTATAATGGGTAGTTGTTGAGAAATGGACACTAACGCAAAATTTAACAAAAGTCACTCAAGCATAAAATATAGGTCAAAGCTACCTAACTGTCAATGTTTTTGGTAGTACTCATCAAGGCAATTAATTTGATGAAACATCATATTGTTATAATGCGTAGTTGTTGAGAAATGGACTTTTACGCAAAATTTAACCAAAGTCATTCAAGCATAAAATACAGGTCAAAGCCACCTAACTGTCAATGTTTTGGGTGGTACTCATCAAGACAATTAATTTGATGAAACATCATATTGTTATAATGCGTAGTTGTTGAGAAATGGACTTTAACGCAAAATGAAACCAAAGTCACTCAAGCATAAAATGTAGGTCATGGATCCCTAACTGTTAGTGAATCTGTTAATACTAATCAAGGTGCATGTACTGATGTAATATTAACAAAATACCACAAGAAGTTGCCAATATATGGACCTAAACGCAAAACTTAACATCCGGACGTACGGACAAGGGTAAATCTATATGCCCCTTCCACTTCGTGGCGAGGCATAATAAAGATTTCACACATTTTGAAATATTGCAATTTGGCCCCTTTGACCCATTATGGCTGGAAAACCAAAGAGCAATGCAAAATATACTGCCATATCACTGAAAGCTTACAATAAAAACAATCTAAAGATAAAAATCCCATAAAAATATACTGAAAAATAAAGACTTCACATATTTCTAAAAATTATAATTTTGGCCCCTTTGACCCCTTATAGCTTGGAAACGGTAGGAGCTACAACAAATCCGTTGACACATTACTGTAAGCCTACAATGTGAGGAAACTAAAGAAAATAAAGGGCTACGCCGAGCGCAGCATGATACGACCGCAGCATGTCCAACACTGAAATTTGAATAAGTGTAATTCAAAATGAATGAGGACACAGTAAAGAGCTTGATACAGTAATCTAATGGATGCAATAAAGAGCTTGACCCAGTAATTAGCTGCACACAAACAAAAGAAAATAAAAAAATTAGCCCTTATAATTCCTTATATATATCATATAAAAATAAAGATTTCACTAATAACAAAAAATTGCAATTTTGGCCCCTTTGGCCCCTTGTAGCTCAGAAACACTAAGATCTACACCAAATCTGGTGACACACTCCTGAAAGCTTACATCAAGAGGAATCCAAAGAAAAAAATCCCATTGAAATCCAATGGAAAATAAAGATTTCACATATTTAGAAAAATTGCAATTTTTGCCCCTTTGACCCCTTGTAGCTCTAAACAGTAAGAGCTACACCAAATCTAGAGACATATTACTGAAACCTTATATCAAGAGGAATCCAAAGAAAAAAATTCCATCCAAATCCGATGAAAACTAAAAATTTTAGGTAATCTGCAAATTTGCAATTTTTTCCCCATTTGGCCCCTCATAGCTCAGAAAAGAAAAAGTTGTCAAAAATCTGATGGTGTAGCTCTATATTTATTTTAAAAAAGAATCCATTGCAAATAAAGGGCTACGCCGAGCGCAGCATGATACGACCGCAGCATGTCGTCCACTGAAATTTGAAAAAGTGTAATTTAAAGTGAGTATGGACATAGGAAAGAGCTTGACACAATAATTAGATGGACGCAATAAGGAGATTGACCAAGTAATTAGCTGGACACAAACTAGGGAAAATAAAAATTAGCCCTTATGACTCCTTATGATTCCTCTTTGACCCTCTATAGCTCAGAAACAGTAAGTGCTACGCCCAATCCATTGACATGATGCTGAAAGCTTATATCAAGAGAAATCAAAAGAAAAAAATCCCATCGAAATGCGATGAAAAATAAAAATTTAAGGTAAACTGTAAATTTACGATTTTGGCCCCCTTCCGCCCCTCATAGCTCGGGAACGGCAAGAGCTACGTCAAATCCATTGATACACTACTGAAAGCTTACATCAAGTAGAATCCAAAGAAAAAAATCCCATCGAAATCCGACAAAAATAAATTTTTTAGGTTATCTGTAAATTTATGATTTTGGCCCCCTTTTGGCCCCTCATAGCTCGGAAATGGTA
>MJUU01048389.1:26295-42580 GCA_002080025.1 Modiolus philippinarum | reverse complement strand
GTNTCGTATAAAGATAACTTGTGACATTTGCCTTCTGATTTTTTACATGACCTCGCATTTGAAGTAAATGATTTAGGAAAACTAGTCATGAACCAAAACATTATAATAAGTAAAATTGCCAAACGGAGACTAATAAAATGTGTAAACAAAACAGTTCACGCAGTGTTAACCCCGCCTTATCAAAACACTCGAGGCTCATAGCAAAACAGCCGACTCTCAATTTGAATAATTCATTACTGATTGGCATGTTTACGTCACACCAGACTGGTCACACAAGTAATGAGAGTGGACGTAATATATTAATAATAATAAATTACAATCAAATAAGTTCAGGAATAATTTCTCAAAATTGTCACAGTAGTAGAAAAAGTCATGCATCTCATTTAAAAAAACAATATAAACAAAATTGACCTGTAAAACAGAAAACATTCCAATGATAAAACGTACATACAGATGTAACAAAAAATACATAAAGTAATCGTATCATATAAAGATACTATACACAATAAGAAAAAGGAGGGAAACGGGGAATGTGTCAAAGAGACAACGACCCTAAGGGGAGCAATAACAACTCAAAGCCACCATAAGATCTTCAATGAACGGTGAGGAAACCCCACATCCAACGGTAGGTCGGAGTTGGCCCCTAAATAAAAGAGTAATCAAGTTCAGCGAAATAAGCATCTTCCTAGACTCCGATAGACAGAAAGTGAACTAACTAGAAAACAGACAAGACTAGTATACAGGGATTTCGACAATTTGCATTTAGAAAACTACCTTGAAATATGAAGCTACTAATTTGTGAGGAAAACTAACAGAAAAGAGGAAGGTTACTATGTGTAACATGATTACAGTAATGGAAAACCATCAAGATTTGTAATAATTATACATTATCTTACAATGTACCAAGTTTGCAATTAGAAGTCAGGTATAGAGGGAATATCACCGGGGAATATCAATAATAAGTATGAACAACAATGAATAGGCAAAAACAATACAAGGCAATTTTTTTACAACAGATACAACACATTGTTGAGTTTATCTTGCAGAGCTTTATTCTAAGATTAGAATAACAACACAAAAATTGTTAAAAACTATTCGTGACACGCCTGTATCTACTTGACCACTTAATTAGCAAACAAACTTACCCAATCAGAAAAAAACGGACATACCAGACTGAATTAGGGAGTCATTGACAGAAGCCATGTAGCAGACGGTAATGTATCCAAGACCGACTTGCATACCAAATATGATATACTTACAATTAATGGACACTGGGAAGCCAAACTTAAATGTAGAGATTGTAAACGAAGACATCGTGGGAAAACGCCATGTACTATCCAGGGTCATCCCACATACCAAATCTTTATCAAATTTTCGCTAATTAATAATGAGAAACTTACCATAATATATGGACCGTGATATTGTAGTCCCACAAAAAAAATTCAATAAAATAAGAAATAATAATTTTATAGCAGACAAAATTACTAACATGTACTACATCTTAAGCTAACTTGTGAGTACAAAGAAGCTGACGTCGTAAAAGAAATAATATTAATAATAATAATTATCATGCCCACTCACACTAGACCAATTCCAGGAATGTGAAATGAATATATTTTTTTTAATTGTTAAATTATAATCATTAAATGATTAGCACAGATAACCCAACCCTTCGAATCGCCGTCAGTTATGACTCTGCATATGGCCGTTAAACAACCTTATACAAACGAAAACGATTTAGAGTAAATATATAGCTCGACGCTGACTAGCCTAAATCATGGTAAGTTTTGTTGTAAAGAGTTAACACTTATTCATGCTTGAATGAATATGTTTACTATATTGTTTTTGTAGTAAGGTGGGCGTGTCTCGAATTGTCACAAAGCGAAAGAAAACATGATCGCAAATAAAGTTGCACATAAACTTGATAAACCTTATAATTTAGGGTTTGACAAAAAACAAAACATGATAGTATAAAAAACCATATAATTTATGTTTTGATGAAAAAAAAACAAAAAAAAAACAAAAAAAAAACAAAAAAACATAGAATTATATTTACAATCTTTATTAAACAAAAAAGTCATTTAAGAAGCCGATGCAGCAGATGCGTATGACTTTGGTCCTCTTGACTGGTTCATACTGCCGTCAATCGAAGGTGGACAGGCAATATTCATGGCTGTCGGAAAGTTGTCTTGTATATATTTCTTGAGTGCGTAGTCCGTTGTGATTGTTGTTATCTGATCACGTTTGTCCTTCATGAATATCTTGCCGTCCAAAGTTCAAGTTTGTGTAATTAAGTGATTCTTTTTCAGCTGCCTAGCCCTATAGGCTATCGAACTTCGAGTTCTGGTAAGATCTTCATTTATTGTCTCATGTGTAAACAGATCACTCTCTTTTACATTTTTACTAGCCTTGAGGATTCTACGCTTTGTCATAGGGTCACGGAGGCGGACAATACTTTGTCGTGGTTTGACTGTACCATCTTGTAAACGAATGGTTTTGCCGACTCGGTGCGAACGTATTATGTCACCAGTATGTAAGTTATCATCAATGGACTGTATTATTTCGGTAACTATATTTGTGGTATCTTCTTCGGTTAAATCGTATGAGTTCTCGGCGGCTATATTGCTCCAGGGAATCGACATCTGCTTTGAGTTTTGAGTTTTCCACTTTAAGTGACTCAATTTCTTGACGCAGTGGGAGAATAGTATCTCTTATACATGTTTCCATTTCCTCTTTAATAATAGATCGAATAACATTTGAAAATTCGTCTTTTAGGGCATGCTTTAGCTCAGCTACAATAGTGGTCAGATCATCATGTTGAAGTGCAAAGGTAGTTGGAGGTTGTGGGTTGTGTACACCATCGTGAATAATGTCAGTGTTTGCATGTTCAGATAGTGGTGATGCCATTGTGTTTTGTTTTTTTATGTCCATTCGTTCTGGAGGGGAGGGTTTGCTCTCTCTGCGAATGCGCGACGATTCAGGAGTACTTTTGTGTTGGTTCTGCATTATTCAGATAAGAGTCTATAAGTTTTTTTAAAATGACAAACAATGTAAACAAACTATGTAAACAAAGTACAGAAACCCAATAGACCTATTTAGTTTGAGTTGTACTCACTAGTCCGAGAACACACAATCCAAGATTTTGCAAAAACATCACATATTAATCAGTTTCCTACCCATTTCAGTAACAAAAACAAAAACAATGCTAAGCTACATTTGTGCGAAATCCTTCTGTTCAAAAGTGTCTAAAAAGTCATTTTTCCGTAAATTTTGACAGAAAATCCTTCTCGAAGAAAAACAACAAACATTCCCACAAGCTTGCGCAATCAAAAACCTTTTTGCAATATCACTTGACCTGTATCTGTTAAACATTTTGAAATAAAAAATAAGAAATGCACAAATTTTGAAAATTTTACGGAAAAAGTGCAATAACTCCAAGACGGGTTTTCGGATTTTCATCAAAATTGCAGGGCAGTTAGATCTTGCTATGCTGATTACTTTCACCCTGTCAGATTTTTTATATCTGTAACGGTTTTTAAGTTATTTGCCAAAAACTGCAATTTACCCCTATGTTCTATTTTTAGCAATGGCGGCCATGTTGTTTGACCAGCCGACTAATCGAACACAATTTTGAGGAGCCATACCGTGAAGTTTGGTTGCATTTGGCCCAGCGGTTTCAGAGGAGAAGACTTTTGAAATTGTTGACAGACAGACGGACGACGGACGACAGACGACGAACGCAAAGTGATGGCAAAAGCTCACATGGCCTTTAGGCCAGGTGAGCTAAAAACACAACATTCAAACAAACGCATTCAACGTGTAAACCCGCGTAAATCTGAGAGTGATATCATTTGCCCCGGACAGGTAAGTATGTCCTGCTCTGTTAACAGAACCCGTCACACTGTCAGTGAGTGAATAAAGGATTAAGCCAAAATTCCCTCTTGTGAACAAACGATATATGTGAATCAAGATACTGCATATAGCTATGTCTCGAGATAATTCAGCAATCTGGAATATTTTTACAAAGTCTTTACAAATACATGGTATAACCAAGCAAAGGAACAACGGTTTTATTGCTGTCCTTCATCTTGAAGTCACCATGTGACCCTCAGCAATAAGCTTTGATTTTCTCCTATGTAGATATTGCAAGATTCCAAATATTTTTTCGGGCCAGTACCGAAGTATTAGACTACTGGTTTAGTATATACCCTTGGGACTAACAATCCACCAGCAGAGGCATCGACCAAGCGGTAATAAATAACTAAAATGGCGCAGTTACTGTAAACTGAATTTCTGCAGATGGCCATTTTGGACAACTTCTGTTTCTTCCATTCCTTTGTTTTTAGATTAAGTGTGAACGGAATTCTGAGCATTAAAACACAATGATAACAGCCAGTTTTGTGTCTACACTTGTTATTTTCTAAAATAATAGTATTCAACACTTGTTATTATCTAATATAATAGTATTCAAAACATGATGACGCAAACATGCATAGTCTAAGTCTTGTTGAATTAACTCCGTAAAGAGACATAAAATACATTCGTAAGATTTTACACAGATTTTTACATTTATTTCAAATAAAAATTCAAAGTATAATTCAGATTTTGATTTTATGTTCTCTGTTCCTGACTTTTCCCTTTTATGTCCCTTTCCCTCGCTATTCGCACGCCAATTTACCACTGCTATTACAAGTATTCCGATATTTTAATAAACATGATATGAAATAAAATATAACGTGCGACGGATGACTGATGCAAACTGATTGGCTGAATGATGAACGATGAGAGATGACGGATTCATACAAGATCGGAATAATAGACGGTGAATTTTGACGAAAGAATGATGAATGGTCTGACCGATGCCTTTTGAATCATGGCTGATCAGACTTGATCAATGACTGATCGGTGACGGATCGATGACTCATGACGGATCGCAAAAATGGGAATGTTGACAGGTCCAGGGAATGTACACTTTCACAAACCTACCACAATTAGTCCAAGTACACTCGTTAACAATAAACACAGGGTCACACTATACTATGGAATTTGATAAAATGTGTAAATTCCTCCATAGTAAAAATATTCAACAATATCATAAATCTTGCTCGTTTGATATTGTAGATTAATGAATCGAAAGGCAGTTATAAATTTTCGAGTAAATTCTTATGTTCATACCAAAAGCTATCAATACATATGAGTTCATTATCAGAAAGAAAGAAAAAAAATCAGGAGTGTTTACTATTAATTCCACAACATATCTGGATTTAAATCATGGGAGTATTAAATCAAAATTGAAATTGTTGTCCTGTGTGGTCATATCGTTCCCTTGTGTTTCAAAAAAAAAAAGAAGGCACAGTATACCAAAATAGGAAGGCACGTTTTATTAAGGATCCCGTTTACAAGTGTAATATTTAGCTCAACAGCTCTAAAAAAATCGGTCATCTTAAATCTGAACAAAAAGCAAAAATGTATATGTCACCATTCGATTACTTGAGAAATTTCTAAAAGCTTAAAAAGTAAACATTTTTTTACGGGAGAAGGTACTGTAGGTTTATAGCAACAAAAAAGGACATAATGTGAAGTTCAATTTCTGTAAATCATTATTAACGCCATAAAGAAAAAGCTCTCACTTGAATGTTTCGACACGAAAATCTAAACCGCTACGTAACCTATACTCTTTTATTTTTGAAATTTAAAAACAGAAATTACAGACGATTTATATTGCCATTTAACTCCGACTCGAGCTGATTTTCCAAATATATTTAATTCCGCTCTTCTGCAATGGATAAAATATGCAAAGCATCAACGAAAACCCAGCTTAAAATAGCAATATACCATTTGGTGGAAAGGGACTGCTCTTTATCCTATGAACCGGTAAAAATGACTGTAAGCACAAGTAAAAATGTTGTTTAATTGAAAGTTTGCAAGAAAGCATGAAATCATACTTCTGATTTTATTTCATTTACATTCTTTATCATTCATTTAACGCATTTTTTCTTTTTTCAGTAATCTCCATTTACTTTCTTAACCACAATATGAATTTTAATTATTGCGTCATTAGACTGAAAGTTCATAGGCAAAGGGCTAACATGCACCCCCACTTTTTACAATAACCCTCTTTTTCAGTCTGCATGCTTATATCCCCTCCTTAGAATAAACAAGTTAACACGAGCATAACATAAACGCAATGGTGGAACAGGCCCCTTTTAGACCACGAGAGAAAGACATTTTAGGAAATTTTGTTTTCGGCATAAGTTTATCTTTCACTTCCTTCAAATGTTTAATTGGTATGCCTCTCATTTATGTAAAAGATGTGTACAAAATGATAACATATAGTATATGGTTTCAAAGAATCCATATATGAAAAAAAAAATTCTTTAATTCGTTCTAAAACCCCTACCCTTCAAAATATTGGCGAAAAATTAAAGGTGTTCTCGAAATTGTGCAAATTCAATGGTCTTTAGAATCTCGTGTGTGTTTTATTTTGAAGTTTTTAGTTCATAAATGTCCTGTCTTGAAAAAAAGACATGTAAACAGGATGTGGATTTCCAAATGTTTTGATTTAATCTGCAATGAGGAGACATAAGTTGTCGAAATGTGCATATGCAGAAAATACATTAACAATAACTTCTGTATTTTTTTTATTTAATGACATGTTTTCGATGGCCAAACTATCAATTTTACCTGACCAAATAGGCCAGATCTTTGAATATTAGTTCAATCTTTCTCTTGCCTCATATTATCGATGATTGAAATGAATGATCTTCACTACAATACATGAAATTCAATACATATATAATTACTAAAAGGTTTGAATATTATCGTTATTTTTGTGTTACCCAAAATATATCTTCGTTTGCTTATTATAAATAACAAAATACCGAAATTACAGTTGAATTTAGTTTCTGCATATGTGCATTTCGACAACTTGTGTCTCTTCAGTGCAGATCATATTTGGAAATCTATAAACCGAAATATGTGTGAAACCTGATATAGAACAAATTATCAATAGAAATGCCAAAATTAAAAACAAGACGAAAACCTTAAACCTTAAAAAAAGTTGAATATTTCAATTTTGCCTGCATATTTTATAAATAATTGTAAATAAGACCAACGGCATGGTTTTATTTGTACTTACGTTGTCATCTGTCTGTATTTGATGCCTAAAATAAGTCACATTTCATACAAATTCGAAGCTTTTGAAGCCAAATAAAACGAAACAAGCAGTGTTTTTATCAAGGGGAGGTATACATTTCGCATTTTGCGAGTCTGTAATTCGCCTCAAACGCTTAAAAGCCAATTTTACCTATTGCTCAGACATCTTGAAACGATATCAGATTTATTTTAATTTCCATGAGATATCTACATCTCAACGAAAAATCAGGGGAAATTCTAAAAAAAAACCGAAATTAAATTCCCATTCTGTATAAATGTTTGAGTTAAAGTGTCAAATATAGCACACTTAGACATTTGAATTATAATAGGAAAGTCTTATGTAAACGCAAATCACATGAAACGGTAATTTGTAACATTTAATTTGAATATTTAGAAATTTGCCTTAATTTTTAGGGGAGCGTGCTGATTTCGACATTTCTTAACCTACATTGAGATTGAGACCATTTCTGGAATGCAACACGTAATCATGACTTCATGGACAATTAGAAGATATACATTCAGATTTTCATTATCCAACCATTGGAAAATCGAAATAGGGAAAATATTGGAAAACCCGAAAACTACCATTTTTAAAGACATTGTATCATAACTGATAAATTATATGTATAAAAAGTAAAGCAAATGGCAAAAGATTAAGATAAAAAAGGAAATAAAAGCCAAAACTAGAGGCTCAAACTAGCATGTATCGTTCATCTGGTGACTGGTTTTAGTCATAGTAAAATGAAGACCATCCGTCATTATTCATACTATACATCAGTTCACCAGATGTTAATGTTACAGTTTCAGATAAGTTTCAAACATTGATGTTCATCTTGGATGAGGTTAGAACATAAAAATCACAAAGGGATACACCCAAGGAATATTGTGATGAAATTTTATTAACATTGTTCGAGTTGTTCCAAAGGATTATATCTTTAAACGCATTTCCAATGAGGTCCTATTTTAACCTATGTTCTCCGCTGGCAGCCTTCTGGAATAAGGTAGAAACAGAAAAAACTAGACACACAAACTTTGAGAGGTATCATCCAAATTTGGGTCATATGTAATCAAGTTCCCAAGGTATGCCATCTTCGATGACATAAGAAGATAAAAATCAAAAACTTTAAAGGGGACAACTTAAGGGCTATAATGTTCAAATTAATCGAAATTGTTCAGGTGAATTAAGAGAAAAAAAATCTTCGAATGCATTTTCAATGGGGTCCTATCTTAAACTATGTTTGTCCGCTGACGGCCATCCTGGATGAAGCAGGAACATAAAAATCACAAACATTGAAGTGGAGCACTAAAGGACGCCTATGCTAAAATTTAATTGAAATTGTTCAAGCAGTTTCAGAGGAGAAGATCTCGAATACATTTCCCATGAAACCTATGCTGAACTATGTTTATCCGCTGATGGCAATATTGGATGAGGCAGCAAAATAAAAATCACACACTGTGAAGGGGCCACCAAAGGACTTTCACGCTAAAATTTAATCAAAAGTGTCCATGCAGAAGTGAAGACCTTTGACTGAATTTAACATAAGCTCCCATTCTAAACTATGTTCCCTGTTGGCGGCCATCTTGGATAAAGTGGGAACATAAAAAACACAACTTTGAAAAGGGGACCACAAAAGGACTATGATGTTGAAATTTAAATCAAAATTGTTGAAGCGGTTTCAGAGGAAGAGATCTTTGAATGCATTTCCCATGTGATCCAATGCTTATCTATGCTCCCGCTGGCGGCTATGTTGGACGAAGAAGGAACATAAAAATCAAGAACTTTAAAAGGGGCCACAAAAGGAATATCATGTTAAAATTTAATCAAAACTTTCCAAGCTGTTTAAGAGGAAAAGATCTTTTGTTTGTTCTCCACAGATATAAATTTTCTTCAGATGAAGTGTAGTAAAAATTGACTCAGTTGTTTCAGAGGAGAAGAGCTTTGAAATTCGAAGGATGGACGACGAACGCCAAACTCATATGACTCTTTGGTGTGAACTAAATACGCAATTATTGAAATGTTTCACAGGGACCTTTTTTTGTATCCTAAGACTCTAAAAAAAGTCCCATATATCCTAACACAATAGAAAAGTCCCAAATACCCTAAATTTATATTCACTTGAAATGTTATTTTCCCCGCACTTTCGAAGAAAGTTCGGGAATATTGTTATACCCTCCGTCTGTCTGTTCGTCCGTCCGTCCGTCTGTCTGTCTGTCCGTCCGTCACACTTTTCTGGTGACTCAAACTCCTCAAACATTTTTGGATTTAGGGATTTAATTTTGTTGTAGAATTGTTTCATATAGTCTGTAGATGCGCAATAAGCTTTCAGACTTTTGATATTGCTCTTGGTGCAAACAAGAGGCCCTATGATGTCAATTTTGACACATGTGGCATGTGACACAAACTCCTCCTACATTTATGGATTTATGGATTTAATTTTGTTGTAGAATTGTTGCAATTAGTCTGTAGATGCGCAATAAAGTTTCCGATTTTTTTTATCTTTATCTTGGTGCAAACAAGAGGCCCCAAGATGTTGATTTTAAAAAAGGCCCAAAGATGTGAATTTTGACACATGTGGCATGTGACACAAACTCCTCCTACATTCTTGGATTTAGGGATTTAATCTTTATGCAGAATTGTTGCATATATTCTGCAGATTTGCAATGAGCTTTCGGAATTTCGTTTCCGGTTCCAACTTCGGTAAATTTCCTGAAAATGTAAAAGACTGATATTTTTGGAAATTTGAGGATATAATTATGTATTTTAGCTTGTGTTTGGTAGAAAACTGGATTTTGAATAATTAGAATTCTAAAATGCGATTCCAATTTCGGTATATTTCCAGAAAGTCTCAAAGACCACTTATTTTTTTTGAAATTCTACCTAGCAACCATACTTTAGTAGTTTGTTTAGTTTAGGACAAACATTTTAATCAATTCGATTTCAAAAAATATTTGAATCCAATCTTGGTTAATTTCCTGAAAGTCTCAAAGACCACTTTTTTTTTTGGAATTCTACCTAGCAACCATACTTAAATAGCCTTTTTTAATTTAGGACACACACTTTCATCAATTGGATTTCAAAAATATTTGATTCCAGTTTTGGTATATTTCCTAAAAGTCTCAAAGACCACTTTTTTTTTTTTTAATTCTACCTACCAACCATACTAAAATAGTTTGTTTAGTTTAGGACAAACAATTTTATCAATTTGATTTCAAAAACATTTAATTCCAATCTTGTTAAATTTCCTGAAAGTCTCAAAGACCACTTATTTTTTGGAATTCCGAGTCTGGTCCGGACACTAAATGCACATGGTTTTACTATCATAAAGGTCAAAGTCAAGGTCACAGTGACCTAAATTTGGAACGCGATACATCGCCTTCCCATGATGCATCCACACACCAAGTTTGATAATCCTAGGTGCTACGGTACAAAAGTTCTGCTCCGGACACGAAATGCACATGGTTTTACTATCATAAAGGTCAAAGGTCAAAGTCAAGGTCACAGTGACCTTAATTTGGTATGCGACACATCACCATCCCATGATGCATCCACACACCAAGTTTGATAATCCTACTGAGGTGCTACGTTACAAAAGTTCTACTCCGGACACGAAAGGGGACGGACGGACAGACAGACATGGTGATTCCTATATACCGCCAAACTTCGTTTGCGGGGGCTATAATAAATGATTCCTTTTTAATAGTCCAATATACAATAATAAACACGAGAGGAAGATAAATCAGGCTAAGTAGCATGGTAAATATTTATTTCCTGAACTGTGAATTTTGTGTAATTTGTGATAGACATCATAAATTTGATAAATAAAGACGATGCAAACAAAATATAAGACAATACTTTGTGTTTCATCTTCCAGGGGCTACCTATACCGATTGAAAAATTAAGTGTATAGACCTCAAAAAGGAAATATCAAGGCATTTGGCTTTTGTCTTAGTGAGTTCTATAAATACATTTTCTTACTATAAATGGACATATGTTCTTACGTTTTCATCCCCATTTTGTGTATGTCCTGGTTCCTGTAAGGGCATTCTCTACAGTTTGTCATTTTGTTCTTTTCAAACTATTCTACAATCGTCATAACTGGCAAAATAAATAAAAAAATCAGACTTTATGAAGTGTTCAGCTAAGATACATATAGAACACCGCTTGAACGGGTCTGTTTTTCGTTTTTCATTTTTTATTTGATCTGCTGATCATTTACTTAGATAAATAACAATTTTTATTAAGTTGTAACCACATTAAATTGTTTAGAACTCGCTCTGTCTTTATCTTAAAATTATAATTTCGGAATTTCATCCGAATATCCGGAAAATATTCCTTTTCTATAAAAAACCGGAAGCGTTTATGCCTAGCCTGTGGTCTACGCACCCACGCGGCGTGGACGCGCAGCCACTGCCAAAAAAAAAAAAGAAACAGAAAAAAGGCTGGAAAATCAAAATTGCTTTAAATTGGATAAAATTTTAGTGGAAGGTTGCCAAATTTAGATAGAATTTGTTCTGTAATCCAAGACTTCAAATTGGCAGTTGCCATGGTGACAGAAAACTAGAGGCTCAGAGACTGAGCCTACAAAACGTTTCTATGTCATGCATGACCAAAAATGATCATGTTTTTACCAATGGTGTATAGTGTTTAGGTACTAGTATGTTCTCAATTAGCACCCGTGTTTTGTCTGATCCTATTGAAATGAGTAATACAGTATACATTTAGTATAATTTGCTTTAATTGTGTTGAGAGAAGATAATGCAAAGGATGGTTTTCTCATACTGGGCTCCAATGTTAAACTATGTTCTGCACTTGAGGCAATGTATTTTGTCGGATTGAAATTAAATGTGAAATTTTTGTAAAGTACCTTCAGTCATTATTCCTGAAAAGTTTGGTTGAATTTGCTTCAGTGGTTTCAGAAGAGTAAATGAAAATTTGATTTTCCCATAGGGTCCGATGATAAACTATGCTCCGTGCTGGCATGCAGCCATGTTTTCTAACGAATTGTAACGAAATGAGCAATCTGTGTTAAGGACCTTCCATACATCCCTCCTGTAAAGTTTGGTTGAATTTGCTTCTGCAGTTTCAAAGGAAAAGATGAAAATGTGATTCTTCCCATAGGATCCAATGTTAAACCTTAGTTCCACGCTGGTGGCCATGTTTTTATTGGATCAGAATGAAATGAGCAATCGTTGTACATACATCATTCCTGTAAAGTTTGGTTGAATTTACATCAGTTACTAGTATTTCAGAGAAGAAGATGAAAATAAGATTTTCCCATAGGGTCCTATGTTAAACCATGTTCCGTGCTGGCCGCCATGTTTTTTGTCGGATTAGAATGAAATGAGCAATCTTTGTTTACATCCGCAACATTCTCTTGAACAATTTTAAGAGCATTGTTATGGAAGACAGTTTGATGGCTGATGTTTTTCAATCAGTGCCCCTCATGGCTTTTCGTCTCGGTAAATCTCTTCGCGAGCATCTAGTCAGCAGTAACTTTAAATCTAAAGTAGTGCTGGCTAATTACAGGGGCACTAAAGGATGTAAAAGACCGAGATGTGTTACCTGTCCCCATACTCTTGAAACCAGCGAAATTCGAGGTCCTGACAACACATATACCATACACAATGGATACACCTGCACAACACAGAATCTGGTATATGCTATCATATGTGGGCAGTGTCATAAGATATACATAGGGGAGACCTGCCGTCGACTGGGTGACCGCTTTGCGGAACACATCCGCTCTGTCCGTAATAATACGGATTGCCCAGTCGGCAATCATTTCAGACTCCCTAACCACTGCCCACAAGATATGCAAGTAACAGTGCTAATAAAATTACATGGAGGCCAGGACAATAGACGTACGTTGGAACAACGGATTATTTTCAGACTGGGCACTTAAAAACCCAGAGGTTAAAACGTAAAACAATCATTCTATGACTAATGAGTCTCGATGTCGTATGTTTTTCAGTGGCTGGAATGGTGATAATGTTGCTAAAAGTTTACATAAAATGTCAAAGATTTTTTACCTGTATCATATACATTATTTTTAAACACTGTACACGCAATGTCAAAGATGTTTTACCTGTAAACAGTATATTATTTTTTAACTACTACTTCATTCTTCACGACCCACTCGTAGATGACATATTTGTCGAAATATATCGGTCGACTTTTTTATTGTTTCTATTCTTTTATTTTGCCATGTGTTTTTGTGCTTTAGGTCATATTTTAGATTTTAAATTCATCCCTTTTAACAGCTCACATGCTCACGTATCTCGTTATTTTGTTATTAATCTTTGTTTAGGACCTTTAGGTCATCATTCCTGTAAAGTTTGGTTCAATTGGCTTCAGCCGTTTCAGAGCAGAAGATGAAAATATGATTTTTCCCATAGGGTCCAATATTAAACCTAAGTTCCGCACTGGCAGTCATGTTTTTTATCGGATCGAAACAAAATGAGCAACCTTTGTAAATGACCTTCCATACATCATTCCTGTAAAGTTTGGTTGAAATTGCATAAGTGGTTTCAGAGGAGTAGATGAAAATGAGATTTTCCCATAGGGTCCTATGTTAAACCATGTTCCATGCTGGCGGCGCCATGTTTTTCGTCGGATCGGAACGAAATAAGCCATATTTGTTAAGGACCTTAAGTACATCATTCCTGTAAAGTTTGGATCAATTGGCTTCAGCCGTTTCAGAGCAGACGATGAAAATATGATTTTTCTCATATGGTCCCATGTTAAACTTAAGTTCCGCGCTGGCGGCCATGCTTTTTAATAGGATTGGATCAAAATGAGCAATCTTTGTAAAGAACCTTCCATACATCATTCCTGTAAAGTTTGATTGAATTTGCTTCTGTTATTTCAGAGGAGTAGATGAAAATGGATTTCTCCCATAGGATCCTATGTTAAACCATGTTCCATGCTGGCGGCCATATTTTTCGTCGGACCGGAACGAAATGAGCCATCTTTGTTAAGGACCTTAAGTACATTATTCATGTAAAGTTTGGGTCAATTGGCTTCAGCCATTTCAGAGCAGAAGATGAAAATGTGATTTTTCTCATAGGGTCCAATGTTAAACTTACGTTCCGCGCTGTCGGCCATGGTTTTTATTGGATTGGATCAAAATGAGCAATCTTTGTAAAGGACCTTCCATACATCATTCCTGTAAAGTTTGATTGAATTTGCTTCTGTTATTTCAGAGGAGTAGATGAAAATGTGATTTTCCCATAGGGTCCTATGTTAAACCATGTTCCGCGCTGGCCGCCATGTTTTTCATCATATCGGAACGAAATGAGCAATCTTTGTTAGGGACCTTTAGTACATCATTCCTGTAAAGTTTGGTTCAATTTGCTACAGCCTTTTCAGAGCAGAAGATGAGAATGTGATTTTTCCCATAGGCCGGTCCAATGTTAAACCCAAGTTCCACGCTGGCGGACATGTTTTTTATCGGTTGGAAATGAAATGAGGAATCTTTGTAAAGGACCTTCCATACATCATTCATGTAAAGTTTGGTTGAATTTTAGAGAAGTAGACGAAAATGTGATTTTCCCATAGGCCCTATGTTAAACCATGTTCCGTGCTGGTGGTCATGTTTTTCATCGGATCAGAACGAAATGAGCCATGTTTGTTAAGGACCTTAAGTACATCATTCCTGTAAAGTTTGGTTCAATTTGCTTCAGCCTTTCCAGAGCAGAAGATGAAAATGTGATTTTTTCCCATAGGATCCAACGTTAAACCTAATTTCCGCGCTGGCGGCCATGTTTTTTTAGGTAAACGGACAGAAAGTCACAGGACAAAAAGTCACAGGACAGAAAGTCCTAGGACAAAAAGTCACAGGACAGAAAGTCCTAGGACAAAAAGTCACAGGACAAAAAGTCACAATCTGTATGTTTACATTGGTGGACAAAAAGTCACCGGACAAAAAGTCACAACTTATATTTTTTGCTTCATGTGTAAGTGTAGAATTATGGTCACACAATTATATCAGCTGACCCATGAAATTGAATATGATATTTATATTATTTTTGGACTAAAGCAACTACATATGGAATTTAATTGCTAAGATTTAGAAATAACATTTTCCAGAATCGAAAAGCTGTGTTTTTTTTTTCAAAACATATATGAATTTTCTTGGTATATCTTAATGTCATAATGTTTTCTTTCTTTTAAACTATAACCAGTAATAACACATATGATGACAGGGCACCACCTCTTGTCAAACCTGGGACGTCCTATATGTTTTTAATTCAAACTGTGACTTTTTGTCCTGTGACTTTTAGTCCGTGACTTTTTGTCTGTGACTTTTTGTCCCGTGACTTTCTGTCCTACATTCGTTTTTTATCGGATCAGAACGAAATGAGCGATATTTGTAAAGGAAGTTCCATAGATCATTCCTGTAAAGATTGGTTGAATTTGCTTCAGTGGTTTCAGAGGAGAAGGTGATAATGTGAAAAGTTAACTGACGGACGGACGACTGACGCCAAGTGATGGCAATAGCTCACAATGATCCTTCGGGTCAGGTGAGCTAAAAAGGGAGGAATCAAAAGTGCCCAGAACTAGATAGACTACAGTTACTGTGGCCTATTGGGCCACGGATACCCCCGCTCCCATCTCCTCCTGAATTAAAAAAAATATCTGGAAAAAAGAAATAATGGGAAAACAAACCAGAGGCTCCCAGGAGCTTGTATCGCTCACCTGACTTTCAGTTGCCACACTCAAGGTAACAATGTAAGTTATACAGTTGATCTTCAGTTTCTCAAACTTTCGTAGGTCTAACACCTCCAATATCTTGAACTGTTTTTAAAGTCTGATCATGTTTTATTATATTTCTTTGTTGGGCTTTANATAGACTACAGTTACTGTGGCCTATTGGGCCACGGATACCCCCGCTCCCATCTCCTCCTGAATTAAAAAAAATATCTGGAAAAAAGAAATAATGGGAAAACAAACCAGAGGCTCCCAGGAGCCTGTATCGCTCACCTGGCTTTCAGTTGCCACACTCAAGGTAACAATGTAAGTTATACAGTTGATCTAAGTTTCTCAAACTTTCGTAGGTCGAACACCTCCAATATCTTGAACTGTTTTTAAAGTCTGATCATGTTTTATTATATTTCTTTGTTGGGCTTT
>MJUU01048389.1:0-25872 GCA_002080025.1 Modiolus philippinarum | reverse complement strand
GGCCATTTTGAAAATGGCGGTCAAGGAACAATTTTCAACACCGGTTTTGAATTTGCAACATCAAGATCTATTTGGAAACCAAATTCCATTGAAATCGGACAATGTTGAATTGTCCCGCCTTATTTTGGTGGCCATTTTGAAAATGGCGGTCAAGGAACAATTTTCAACATCAGTTTTGAAGTCGCCACAGCATGGCAAACATTTCATCAATTTACACTTAACCTTCATCTTCTATAGTTTTGGAAATAATAGATGAAAAATACGAAAATTAAAAAAATTCAGTGAAAAAAGGGCAATAACTCCTACAAGGGTTTATGGATTTTCTTCAAAATTTCAGGGTTGGTAGGTCTTGATATGCTGAACATTTTTGCAATTTACACTTAACCTCTATCTGTTACACTTTTTGAAATAAAAAATAAAAAATGGAAGAATGTGTCCATGGGACACGGATGCCTGCCTCCTTGCAATCGAAACCCATAAATTATTAATGGCAAAAGCTCACATGGCCTTTGGCCAGGTGAGCTAAAAACATAGTGCACATCTACAGTATGCATAAGTTTCATGAAATTCCAATCAGTGGTTTAGGAGGAGTAGTGGATACCAGGTGATTAGTGATAAACAAAATACATAGTGCACATCTACAATATGTTATTAAGCTCCTGCATAAGTTTTACGAAATTCCAACCAGTGGTTTAGGAGGAGTAGTGCATACCAGGTGGTCACCATATGGTTTGCATTTAGATAAAATGATTAAGTCCAAAACATGTAAAAAAATCTGGAAAAGGGAATTATTGATAAACAAAATGCATAGTGCACATCTACAATATGTAATTTAGCTCCTGCATCAGTTTCATGAAATTCCAATCAGTGGTTTAGGAGGAGTAGTGGATAGCAGGTTGTCACCATATGGTTTGCATTGAGATAAAATGTCCAAAACAAGTAATAAACAGCTGCGCCAAGAGCGCATGATACGCCCGTCCCCACTTTAAAGCAAATTGATTAAATGATTCTTGAAATTACAAACTCCATCTGAACAAACATGAAAAGGGACTACTGATATGTATCAATTATGTCGTCTGATGTTAAACAGTCAAAAGTGTTGACAGAAATTGCAGTCATGCTTTTTTGAAATAATCAGTCCTCTGGAATGAAAAATCCTTGCACAAAATAAAAAAGATATGAAGTTTTCTTCTGTCATATCCAACAATCTTGCAAATTTTCAAGAATAATGAACAAAGAGTTCTCTAGCTAGAATACGACGTGTGGACGGAAATGGTATTTCAGGTTTTTTTTTTTAAATAATCATTGTCCTATAACACTGTAAAGAAAATTCCATTGACAAAATAAAATGATAGAGAGCTTCCTCTCGTCATACCCAACAATCCTCTAAAGTTTCAACAAAAATGGTCAAAGCATTCTCTAGTTGGAGTACGACATGTGGACGAAAATTGCAATTTCAAGCTTTTTTTAAATAATAAGAGTCCCATAACTCTGGAATGAAAAATCCAACTAAAAAATAAAACAATGGGGAGCTTTCTTCTGTCATACTCAACAATCCTATAAAGTTTCAAGAAAAATGGTCAAAGCGTTCTCTAGTTGGAGTACGACATGTGGACGAAAATTGCAATTTCAAGCTTTTTTTAAATAATCAAAGTCCCATAACTCTGGAACAAAAAATCCAACTACAAAATAAAATGATAGGGGGCTTTCTTCCATCATACCCAACAATCCTGCAAAGTTTCAAGAAAAATGGTCAAAGCTTTCTCTAGTTAGAGTACAACATGTGGAGGGACGGACAGACGGACAGACAGACACAGACAGACGGACACCGGTATACCATAATACGTCCCGTCAAAGACGGGCGTATAAAAAATCTGATAAAAGAATTATTGATAAACAAAATGCATAATGCACATTTACAATGTGTAAGTGAGCTCCTGCATAAGTTTCATGAATTTCCAATCAGTTGTTTAGGAGGATTAGTGGATACCAGGTGGTCAACATATGGTTTGCATTGAGCTAAAATGACAAAGTCCAAAACATGTCAAAAATCTCGAAAAAAGGAATTATTGATAAAAAATGCATAGTTCACATCTATAATATGCAAATTAAGCTCCTGTATAAGTTTCATGAATTCCAATCAGTGGTTTAGGAGGATTAATAGATACCAGCTTCTTGATAGAGACAGATGGACAGACGGACAGAAGGACGGACGGACTTACACCATGAACACTACATACCTCCCACAAAGCGGGTAGCATAAATATTACAGGAAGATAACCGAATATGTTCATGTCTTGGAATTTTAAAATGGGGACAACTGCCATGGAGACTTGTAGTTCACAGGCCAGTTATTTAGGATGTGCACATCTCATATTTTTGGTATTCTGATATAAAGTTTGTTTGGGGGACTTCTTGTGTAACATTCAAAGACAATAAATACTGAATTTTTTATCTTTCTTCTGGTTGCAATGAACTTGTCCGAATGAATATCAACCACTCACTGAGTGGCAGGTATAAGAAAACTGAACTGTTTTGCAGGACTATTGTGGCAAAGTTACTTCCTAGTAGGCAAGGTAGTTCAAATGAGAAGATCTTTGAATATACTTTCCCATAGGGTCCAATGTTAAACTATGGTCTCTGCTGGTGACCATCTGGGATTAAGTCAGAACCTGAAAAAAATCACATTTTACTGGGCCATTAATGGACTATTATGGCCAAGTTCTCTTCCAATTGGCTCAGGATATTTTGAGATCTTTGAAAGTGTTTTCCCATAAGTTTCTATGTTAAACTATGATCCCCACTGGTGGCCTTCTTGGATTTAGCACCACCCTGAAAAACATTTTTTGTGCACATAATGACTTGTAATTGTGATCAAGTTTTGTTCCAGTGTGCCATGTAGTTACAAAGGAGATCTTTGAATGTGTTTTATCATAAGGTCTAATATAAAACTAAACTCAAGCTGACGTCAATCTTTGATATAGCCTTGACCTGAAAAACACCTTATATGCATGGGACCACCTAAAGACAATTCTATTCAAGTTGATTCCAATTGGCTCAGTAGTTTTAGGAGAGAAAATTTTTTACGTGTTTCCCATAGGGTCGATTGTAAAAACTATGTTCCCTGCTGGTGGCCAGCTTGGAATAATGGATACAGAACTGATCTGAAAAAACATTTTTTTAGTAGACCACTTAAAGACTTGTTCCCTAGTCTGGTTCCAATTGGTTCAGCAGTTTCAGAGAAGATCTTTGAATATGTTTTCTTAAAGGGTCTAATGCTAAAACTATGATTCCATCTGGCTGTCATCTTGGATACAGCATGGGCCTGAAAAACACCTTTTTTGCAAGGGACCATCTAAGCACTATTTGGGCTAAGTTTGGTTCCAATTGGCTCAGTAGTTTCAAAGGAGAATATCTTTGAATATGTTTACCCATAGGGTCCAATTTTAGACTATGTTTACTACTGACAGCCATTTTTGATGAAATGTGGAACTAAAAAATACCTTTTATGTAGAGGATCACCTAAAGTATATTGTGGCAAAGATTGGTTCCAATTGGCTCAGAAGTTTCAAAGGAGAAGATCTTTTCATTCGTTCTTCATAGGGGCCAATGTTAAAGCAATGTTCCCATTGTGCCATCTTGGATATTACAAAGACCTGAAAAAAACCCTTTTGCATGGAACCATCTAAGGACTATTGTGGACAAGTACTGTGAAAGTACTATTGTTCGTGGGGTTCCAATTTTCATGGATTTCATGGTTCGCTGAAACCATGAAATTAAATTCCCAATGAAATGGCTGCACTTTTTCCATAGAGTTTTAATGCATAAAATTTGAAACCACGAATTTAAATACCCATGAAATAGTCATAATTATGAAAACCACTAAAACTGATGTCCACAAATAAAAGTACTTCCACACTAAGTTACAATTTTCTCAGTAGTTTCAGGGGAAACGATTTTTGAATGAAAAGTTTATGCTGGACAACAGACAGACACAGTGTTGGCAAAAGCTCAACCTGGCTAAAGCAAGGTGAGCTAGGAACTGATGGTGTACATCAAGAAATCCTTCAAAAATGCTGAAAATACAAAGGACTTTGGATTTATAAGACATCATCAAATGTTAAACTCATCACTACAGATCAATAATGGAAAGCAATAATGAATTAGTGGGCAAAAATCACTAACGAAACATTTTTTTTAAAGTTTTTTTAATTTTTCTAATTGAATTAAAACTTGTATGTACACAACAAGTTTACATAATGTAACAATATAATGCTGATGCATGTACATTATAACCTGATGACATAAAGTGAGACAGACAAAAGGGAGCTTACTCTGTCAGCCATTTTTAAACAAGGAATTAATTATGCATTATGATGTGATTCTAATGTAAAACATCATATTATGTTGTAAAATGAAATACAAATCTGAAGAGACATTGTAGATGTGTAAGAACACCTGTTTCATGGATTTGATATTTGAATTTTCCAGTTCATCTACCAGGAAAAAGTGACATTTTCAGCAAATTGTGACCTGTGAACACTTAAAGTATTCAAATTTAAGACTTAATCTTTTTGTTCAGCAAGCATATGTTGAATGATGTCTCTGACCTTCCATTTAAGATCAGAAATATGTATTTATCAAATTTGGAAAATAAATCTGTCTTAGCCTGATACCATTTTGTTGTTTTTAAAAGATTTTTTCCCACAAAATTAGATACTTCCCCCATCCTTGAAATTTGAGACAAAAAGCCAGGTCCAACATTTTAACTAAACAATATGCACCCCTACTATCACTGATAACAGACATGTTGAGTTAGGTTGCTATGCCAATGAAAACACAGAAGTTGTGGTAACAAAACTAAATTTTGTAAATTTCAAAGTCATCAAGAGCAACAATTCAATAACTAGAGGCTCAGACACTGAGCCTGAATCGCTCACCTGACAAAATGCTGAAGCAGGGTTTTCGATGTTATGCATGGTGGCCTCGTTTTTTTATGTGAATTTCCCATAGAGAGAAAATAAACTATGTTCTGTGCTGGCAGCCATGTTTTTAATTGGATCCGAACAAAATGAGCAATCTTTGTTAAGGACCTTCAGTTCATCATTCTTGTAAAGTCTGGTTGAATTTGCTTCAGCGGTTTCGGAGCAGAAGAAGAAAATGTGAATTTTCCCATAGGGTCCAATGTTAAACCTAAGTTCCGCGCTGGCTNAACACCTCCAATATCTTGAACTGTTTTTAAAGTCTGATCATATTTTACTATATTTCTTTGTTGGGCTTTTTTGACAAAAAACGTTCTTGCTAAGGATCACTTTCGAAACTGAAGTCGAGATGTCATTTTGTAAATGGCAGTCACGAACAATTTTCAACATCGGTTTTGAAGTCGCAACATTAATATCTACTTGGAAATCAAATTTCATTGAAATCCGACAATGTTGAATTTTCCCGCCTTTTTTGGCGGCCATTTTAAAAATGGCAGTCAACGAACAATTTTTAACATCAGTTTTGAAGTTACGACATCAACACCAATTTGGAAACCAAATGTCATTGAAATCTGACAATGTTGAATTTTCCTGCCTTTTTTGGCGGCCATTTTGAAAATGGCGGTCAACAAACAATTTTCAAATCCGGTTTTGAAGTCGCAACATCAATATCTATTTGGAAACCAAATTTCATTGAAATCGGACAATGTTGAATTTTCCTGCCTTTTGTTGGCAGCCATTTTTAACAAGGCGGTCAACAAACAATTTTCAACACCGGTTTTGAAGTCACAAATTTCATTAAAATCGGACAATGTTGAATTTTCCCACCTTTTTTGGCCGCCATTTTGAACATGACAGTCAAGGAAGAATTTTCAACATCAGTTTTGAAGTCGCCACAGCATGGCAAACATTTCATCAATTTACACTTAACTCATCTTCTATAGTTTTGGCAATAAAAGATGAAAAATACCAAAATTTTAAAAATTCGGTGAAAAAAGGGCAATAACTCCTATAAGGGTTTATGGATTTTCTTCAAAATTTCAGGGTGGGTAGATCTTGATATGCTGAACATTTTTGCAATTTACACTTGACCTCTATCTGTTACACTTTTTGAAATACAAAACAAAAAATGCAAAAATTTTGAAAATTTAATGGAACAAGAGGCTTTCAAGAGCCTGTATGGCTCACCTGGCCCTTGATTAACATAGACATTTTATGTTAACGGGCCCATATATATAGTTAAACTATAAATCCAATATCCCTAATTAGTTAAGGGGGAGAAGACCTCTGTTAGTGTTTCCCATGTGGTCCAATGTTAAACAATGTTTTCTGCTGGTAGCAATCTTGGATAAAGTGTGAACCTAAAAAAAAAACCAGTTTTCTTTTCAGGGTCCCACACAAAGACTATTTTGACCAAGTTTGGTTCCATTGGTTAGTAGTTTCAGAGGAGATCTTTGAATATTTTTTCCCTTAGGGTCCAATGTAAAAACTAAGTTCCCCGCTGGTCGCCATGTTGGATATCGCATCGACCTGAAAAACACCTTTTTGCAAGGGACCACTCAATGACTATTGAGGAAAAGTTTTGTTCCAATTGGCTCATTACATTCAGAGGAGAAGATCTTTGAATGCATTTTCCCATAGGGTCCAATGTTAAATTTATGTTCCCCACTGGCGACCATGTTGGATATAGTGCAATCCTGAAAAACACCTTTTTTGCAAGGGACCACCTAAGGACTATTATGACCAAGTTTGGTTCCAATTGGCTCAGTAGTTTCAGAGAAGAAGATCTTTGAAAGTGTTTTCCCATAGGGTCCAATGTTAAAACTATGTTTCCCGCTGGCGGCCATCTTGAATATCGCGCTGACCTGAAAAACACCTTTTTTGCAAAGGACCACCTAAGGACTATTATGGCCAAAATTGGTTCCAATTCGCCCAGTAGTTTCAGAGGAGAAGATCTTTGAATGTGTTTTCCCATAGGGTCCAATGTTAAAACTATGTCTCCGCTGGCAGCCATGTTGAATGTAGCACAATCCTGAAAAACACCTTATTTGTAATGGACCACCCAAAGACTATTGTGACCAAGTTTGGGACCAATTGGCTTAGTAGTTTCAGGGACGAAGATGTTTGAAAGTGTGTTCCCAAAGGGTCCAATGTTAAAACTATTTTCCCTGCTGGCGGCCATCTTGGAAATTGCGCGGACCTAAAAAACACCTTTTTTGTAAAGGACCACGGAAGGACTATTGTGGCCAAGTTTGGTTCCAATTGGCTCAGTAGTTTCAGAGAAGAAGATCTTTGAAAGTGTTTTCCCATAGGGTCCAATGTTAAAACTATGTTCCCCGCTGGCGGCCATCTTGGAAATTGCGCGATCCTGAAAAACACCTTTTTGGTAAAGGACCACCCAAAGACTATTGTGGCCAAGTTTGGCACCAATTGGCTCAGTAGTTTCAGAGAAGAAGATCTTTGAAAATGTTTTCCAAAAGGGTCCAATGTTAAAACTATGTTCCCCGCTGGCGGCCATCTTGGAAATTGCGCGGACCTAAAAAACATCTTTTTTGTAAGGGAGCACCAAAAGACTATTGTAGCCAAGTTTGGTTGCAATTGGCTCAGTAGGTTCAGAGAAGAAGATCTTTGAAAGTGTTTTCCTATAGGGTCCAATGTTAAAATTATGTTTCCCGCTGGCGGCCATCTTGGAAATCGTGCAGACCTAAAAACACCTTTTTTGTAAAGGACCTCCCAAGGACTATTGTGGCCAAGTTTGGTTGCAATTGGCTCAGTAGTTTCAGAGAAGAAGATCTTTGAAAGTGTTTTCCCATAGGGTCCAATGTTAAAACTATGTTTCCCCCTGGCGGCAGTCTTGAATATCGTGCTGACCTGAAAAACACATTTTTTGCAAAGGACCACCTAAGGACTATTGTGGCCAAGTTTGGTTTCAATGGGCCCAGTAGTTTCAGAGGAGAAGATCTTTGAATGTGTTTTCCCATACTAAGGGTCCAATGTTAAAACTATATCTTGCTGGCAGCCATGTTGAATTTAGCGCAATCCTGAATAACAACTTTTTGTAAGGAACCACCCAAAGACTATTGTGGCCAAGTTTGGTATCAATTGGCTCAGTAGTTTCAGTGAAGAAAATCTTTGAAAATGTTTTCCCATAGGATCCAATGTTAAAACTATGTTTCCCGCTGGTGGCCATCTTGAATATAGCACTGACCTGAAAAACACCTTTCTTGCAAATGACCATCTAACGACTATTGTGGCGATGTTTGGTTCCAATTGGCCCAGTAGTTTCAGAAAAGAAGATCTTTGAATGTGTTTTCCCATAGGGTTCAATGTTAAAACTATGTTCCCCGCTGGCAGCCATCTTGGAAATTGCGCGGACCTAAAAAACACCCTTTTTGTAAGGAACCACCCAAGGACTATTTTGACCGAGTTTGGTTCCAATTGGCTCAGTATTTCAGAGAAAAAGACCTTTGAAAATGTTTTCCCATAGGGTCCAATGATAAAACTATGTTTCCCGCTGGCCCCCATCTTGGAATTCGCGCAGACCTTAAAAACACTTTTTTTGTAAGGGATCACCCAAGGACTGTTGTGACCCATATTTCAGAAAAAAGATGCATAACTAGAACTGTGGTCAACTATTGAAACTTTTGAAGATTGCTGTCTGTTAAAAATGCAAAAATATATATTGTTTACAACCTTTAAAGTCAAAGGGGGATATAACCTAAAAAAGCAAAGAATTCAGGAAAAGGGATGTGCACAACCTGACATTTTTGTCAACAATCAAGTGAAGTTTTTTGCTGCTGAATGTAATGCAGAAATGTATACTCTACAAACTTCTATGACAAAATAGACAACTCTATGGGTGATAGGATATGGTACTTCTGGGACAGCATTGTCAGTAAATTTTATTGTTTATTTTTCAGTTGTAACAATTTTCAATTTATTATTCCAATTACTTTGGAATATCCAGCACAAAACAATGACTGTTATGTTGTCAAGGTGGAATGGAAAATACATTTATATCACATTGGTAAAACAACATAATTAAATGAACAAATTATATTTCAGCAGAATAGCATCTTTATCTATAAATTCGTTTAAGTAATTAATGAATTCATGGAATTATACTTATTTAAGAAATGATATACAGAATCAGCTATCCGTCAACCATTACAGTTACTGAGGTGTTTGATTATTGGGAATTTCATCATCATATAAAACAATCTGTAATATGAAACTTTAAAGTTACTGTGAAAGTACTATTGTTCGTGGGGTTCCTATTTTCGTGGATTTCGTGGTTTGCTATAACCACAAAATTATGTTCCCATCAAAATGCATTTTTACCCTATAGTAGTAATGCAGAGAATTTGAAACCATGAATTTAAGAACCAGAGAAAGAGTGATATTAATTAAAACCACGAAAATTGATGTCCATGAATAAAAGTACTTCCACAGTAATTGTTTGTCACCATGAAGGTTCTTTTATTACATAAAACACATAACATTCAGCAAGCAGATGGACTTGCATACCAATTAAACAATGATGACCAAGTGGTGAATAATGTTTTAATTATTTTGTGGAGCTCCAGGTTTTTACAAGCCAATACATAACACTAATTGATAAAAAGATTAGATAGATAAATAGTATTCTTTTCAATATCTTTAACATGTGGAATGAATGCAATTCAAGGACTAAGGTCATCCAATCCTCATTGAATAAAGAATCTGAACAAGAGCTGTCACCAAGAGAAAGCCAGAATACTCCCACTCATTGACCTCTGAATCAATATGGAGAGTGCAAATTTAAGTGTGCAAAGAACCAATGGTGTGGACACAATACAAGTATGGACACAATGACATAAATCCTTCAGAAATAAAAAGAATATCGTAACCAAAATATCTGAAAATACAACCCACAATATTGATTGGCTTTACAAAGCTTGTGACAAAAATTTTGAATTTGTATCATTTACCATTGCAGAGAAAAGCTTCACCAAAAATTATCTTGCAATGCAGAAAGTGTAAAAAAAAATGACAAGAAGGAGAACCAAGACAGGTCTGAAAATGCATCCCAAAATATAGCATGACCATAAAAAGCTTATGACAAAATTTCAAGATTGTATCATTTACCATTGCAGAGAAAAGCTTAACGAAAGTCGTGATGGACAGACAGATGGAATTGAGGAATTTCAGACACTGGTAAAAAGAGTTTACCCCTTCTCCTTCAGAGCTGGGTATAATGAACAAAACTGGTGATTTTCAATGACAATATAAATAAATGAAACATTGCTTGAAAAAAATGAAAATGAAATCAATTAAAGATGACAATATGCCTAAGAAAGAACACAATATTCTCATGAACTCTCCGACTTCACAAAAATCAATTATCTCCCCTTTACATAAACTAGACTGTACTGCAATGAGGCTATAGATAGGGCATCATAGAACAAGGCTACATTTGTGGATGTGTTAACATAGGATTTTTGTGAACATTGTAAGATTTTCTACAATGCAGATTGCCAAATATAATGAGATCTATCAAAGTGTCTACAAATATTCAAATTGGATTAAAATATACTTCCATAGCTCAAACAATTAGATAGTTTAAGCTAGAGGTGTTCAAGATAATCAAGGTCAAACTCTGTTTTAACTTGAGCAAAGGGAACACAAAAAGGGTTCAAGACATCCATGGTGTTGGAGCTACATGTATTGTAGTTCGAGCCATCAACATTCAACTGTATTACTAGGAAATCAGATTTTCGGAATCAATACTTTTGGTTCCCATCTACTGAGAAAGGGGAGGAGTTGCATAAAATATGTTGTCATAACTCTGAAAGAGTTCGAAATGAGGAGCACTATGAAAAATTACCATCTAAATGGGATACAAATAAAATGCTTTCACCAAATTTTTTTCTGCTTGTTTATCCTCCTTTTTAGCTCTGAAACTCAAAATAATCAAAGTCCCAAAGGGAACGGTGGATTAGTGTCTATGATGGCAATGATCAGTATCTAATCTATTGATATTTTATGTACACTGTCCAATAGTGTCCATGTATGATATGAATAATTGCCTGTCTATGTCGTGCATAATTACTCATTTTTTACTATGGGTCTAATTATAATGATGATATCAAAACCAAGAAAGGTACAAAAACCATGTTTTGCTCATCAAGAAAATTAACATGCCTTTCTGACAGTCAGCAAGTATTTACTGGTGGCCATCTTCATTTGATCACACCAGCCAATCAATGGCAATCAAACCATTAGAGACAAATATTCAAAGAATTTTGATTTTATACCAGAAACCTATTACAAAGTATGGGTTCCCTGCTGTACACTCAACATAGACTAAACAATGACAGCACCATCTTGATCAAGTACAGTTTGAAATTTAATTCTAAAGAAGAGACCTGAATGAAAGGTTTGTGAATGCTGACAAGACATGAGCAGCAATACCCTGCTCTTTAAGGAGATAATAATTCGTCCAAGAAACACACGAAGACATGAAAACGATGATCTGTGCCAAGTTCTTTGTGCAACAATGCATCTCAATTCGCGCTATGATATACATTCTCATGCAATTGAAAAATGACTGTTATGCATTGTAAAATACTCAAATGACAGTACCTCAAGTTTTGTTTGACCAAACTCTGATCAACCGCAATTAACATGCAACACCCCGGACTGAACATTGTTGGACGAATGGCAATCAACAGATCAACACCCCTGCCTGATCCTATTTCGAATTTAGTCAATTCCAACCCTGATCGTTGCAAAATATCGCCTGTTTCGGAATATGCACCTTGACAACTGTTTCCAGGTAATACTTTGTATTTACCGATGTACGACTTCTTCAGTATTTTGTTTTGAGTTGGCCATTACATGTATACCGAACGCAGACCTCGGAGAAGACACTAAATGACAATCGCAACAAGTATAATGGAACAGCCAATGTGGAACAGCCGTACTTTTCCATTCATTGATAACTAGAAATGTAAACAAACATTACGTCTTCCGTAGATTGTAAATAATGGACTGTTGTTCTCGACGGCTACTGAATTTGATTTTTAATTTCCAATGCGTTGTTCTTTTATGATTTATTTCAAAACAACCACATCGTTTCATTGACGGTTCAGGGAAGTACGTTTACGCCATTCATACAAATGTAAATAAAGGCATCGGTCTTCCATATTCATACATCTACACACAAAATTTTATGAATGAGAAATTCATTTGGTGATTAATTAACGAATTCGGGCACCACTTAAGTGTTGAAAAGTTCGGGCAATCAAATTAATGTTCAATGAAAATAGACTATTGAGTGTCAGAGTTTTTTTATGAGATCAGAAAGATGTGTACGATGTTTCCTGAAAAGGATTCTTTTAGCATGGGTATGATCACTAATGTTTGATTGCGCATGAGGTTGGTCACCTGGGTCGTAACATAGGATAGAATTCTATCCTTTGGATAGACACTAATCCAAAAACCAAATTTAATGACAACTAATTTTTTTTCTGATATGATAGATACTACCTCTCATCTTTTGTATAATAATTAAGCAACTAGTTTACACAACTGAGTTCCCACTCATCAGCAGGAAATTTAGAAAATGTACCAAAATGTTTATTGGCTAGTTGTTTAGCAAATGGCAGATATGGTGTAACTATAAAATATATCTTGAACAAAGATCAAACATATTTTCTATTACAATAATCAAGCACTTCTCAAGGACTTTCAATGCAAGATTTCTTATTTTCAACAAACTATTATTGTCACACTTTGAGAGGTATGATTCTCATTTTAAGACTATATAAGATTACAAAAGTATTGGTTTTCATGTTTTATTTCTATTTTTTTTTAATTGGTTTTGTTTCTATAGATTTAACATTACATGTAAACTTTCTGAGAAACTTAAAATCAAAATTATTTTCTTCTAAGATGAAATTGTAGTTTTCAAGCTGATATATTTATAAATTTTACCACATTCTTCCACGATTTTTAACAATCTGTTCAGGGGAGATAACCATACAATTTTCAAGTACCTTAAATTTCACATTTTAGGAATGTCTATTTTATATTTTTTGTCACAATAAAAGCAAATACATATGAGATCAACAACACCACAACTAATAAGAAATACTGAACATAGATCTGTATTGCAAAACAAAATATCACAATAGAAATATTGCAAAATTACAAAATAAGTTTCAAAAGCTTACTATAAGCTAATATACACAACACAGTATGAACATTTTATTATGCAAGTATAATGGATTCAAACTTAGCCATATATAATATACAACCATACTTGGCCATTCAAAGGCAGGAAGTTTGTAAGTAGCTGAATCTCCTTATTGATGGAAAATCCATTTCAAATATTTCATTTTTTTTTCTCTCAAATCCTGGACCTGGTGGCACAGGGCAATTTAATTTCAATTTTATAATATTTCAATTTCAATTGCTGTTACTCATGGAACATTAGTTTCAGCCTAGATAATTTTCAAGTTATTCATTATCACAAAGTTCTATTGTCTTCCAGGATTAAAAATAACAGTTCTCGCTACAGCTCGAACTTTTAAAAGTTAAACCTTTACACAGTATAACTATGATCACCGATGACTTGAAAGGACAGATTCTACATATTCAACATATGTAGTAAGCAAAAGCAAGAAAAGTAACGACATATTTTATAAACTGCAATTCAATGAACACAAATTTAGGCATTTATAATTTGGGGTAAATTTACAAGAAGTGAAACCATCCTTGAATCTAGTAAGTTTTTAATAGTGTTTTATAACCTTAGTTTAAAGTTTGAATATTTACTAACTTGAAACAATGACAAATGGTTCATAAATAAATAACTTTCTTATTAGAGTCAAATCAACCAAGCCATCATTTCAACTACACAAATCCCAATCAATCATTTATTGTAGTATTTGGACACATAAATAATAAATGTGAACTATCTTCTTTGGTTTTTCAATAAATATGTTTCATAGAGATTTATATCACCTTGTTAAGCATGGTATTTGGACATTTGAACATATTAATAATAAACATGTACTATTGTCTCTGATTTGTCACAAAATATGTGTCATACCGATTGGTTCCACCTTCTCTAGCTCTGTTTGCTTTCTTAAACAAGAGGCTCTCAAGAGCCTGTATCGCTCACCTGGACCATGGTCAATACATAAATTCAAATAAACTTCTATGTTAAAGGGTCTCATTTTCAAACTATGTACACAAACATTTATGTTATATGATCAAACTATTTTCCCTATTGCCTGCCATCTTGGATAAGGGATGGATCTGCAGGACACAATTTTAAAGAAAATTAAGTGCTGTACCAAAGTTTATTTCCAATTAGCCAAATGGTTTTAAAGAAGAAGATCTTTGAATGTACTCCAATATTAAACTGTTTTCCACTGGTAGCCAATTTGCATAAGGTGCAGACTTGAGGGACATCTGTTTTGAAGGGGACCATCTAAGATGCATTGTGATTAAGTTTTTATTCTAACTAGCAAAGTTGTTTCAGATAAAAAATTCTTTATGTGCTCTTTCCATACAGTCCAGTAATAAATTAAGTTCCCCACAGATGGCCATGTTGGATGATATATAGGCACCAAAGTCACAATACTTAGTCAGCACCTCATAGCATCATACATGCCATGTAATAATCAAATCCATCTGTGGCTCTCAAAGTTAATGTCATCACTTGATCATTAAAGGCTTTATTTAAATGAGGCCAAGAAACTGCTTGTTAATATGTGTCAGCACAGCATGTAATGTAGTGACTGATCAAATTCATCTCAGTAAGACAAAATATATTATATAGAAAAATAATTGTAACATATAATAAGGTAAAGATTAAGAAAGTATTTTTGCAAAAAATTGTAAAAATTTGTACAAAAACACTGTTTTCTCTCTTAAATATAAATGAAAATAATTGTTTTAACAAAGCTATAAAAGGAAATTTTTCTAAAACTTAAAAGAGAAAAGTTAACCAAAGAAGATTTGAACACAGAATTTAAAGGGAGATAACCAATAAACCATACGGCATTGGAAAAAAAAAATGGTGAAAATCAATCAATAACTCCTACACAGGCCTTTGGATTTTCTTCAAAATTTCAGAGTATGTAGATCTTGATATGCTGAACATTATTCCAATTTACACTTCACCTCTATCTGTTGCAGTTTTTGAAATAAAAAATAAAAAATGTAAAAATTTTGAAAAATTAACAGAAAAGGGCCATAACTCAAAGACAGGTTTTCAGATTTTCTTCAAAATTGCAGAGAAGACAGATCTCGGCATTCTGAACAATTTTACTCCAGTCAGATTTTTGATATCCGCAACGGTTTTCAAGTTATTTGCCAAAAACAGCAATTTACCCCTATGTTCTAATTTTAGTGACAGCGGCCATGTTGTTTGGCCCTCGGACTAACCGAACACATTTTATAAACTACATACCCTGGAGATGACCCAGGCCAAGTTTGGATTAAATTGGCCCAGTGGTTTCAGAGGAGAAGATTTTTAAAGAAAAGTTTACGACGGACGGACGACGGACAGATGACGGACGCCAAGTGATGGCAAAGCTCACCCTGGCATAGCCAGGTGAGCTAAAAATGTGTTTACGAAATTACCCTGTTTGACCTCTTACCCCTGATTTTCAAACACTGAATTTGGTGACATTCATATAGAGGATCACTAATTACTTAAAAACAGTGTCCCCTGCAAGCAAAAATTGAAATACCAGAAACCCACAAAAAAAAAAAACGATCTAATGCTGATATCAGAATATTTGAAACATGTAAGCAAAACAATTAGATGTAAATCTCAATCCTGTCTTCCACGTTAATTTAATGAACAGCCTACTTTGGCAAAGTTAGGAAAAGGAGATAATAATATACTTTGTTCCCTCAAACTTTATTTGATCTACTTATTATTCTTATTCTAAAAATTTGCTCTGATCAATGTAAATAAAGTCATAAAAAAATAACACAAATGAAAACAAAAAAGAAGCACTATCTATGCCTTTTTGTTGGTGCAAAAGCCTATCATTCATCAGGTGTCTAGACATTCTCATCTAATGTGTAAGTTAATTGGTCTTCATATACTTTGGTAAAATAACATTGAACATTACTAGATAAAAACAAAACTCAGATCATTCAGTAAATGTGCATGTATTATGTTTAAGTCAAAAGCTTAAGATGTAAAATATTATGTTTTCTGCCTTAAAACTTTGTTGTTTACAATCCTGTTTGCTCTAGTTCTCCATTTAAAAAAACTTGCAGTCTTCATGTCTTTAATAGATAGCATCAAACATAGAGCTAACAACCATTGTGCAGGCTGCAGACTTTGACCATTAAGCATCCTATAACATTAAGCATGCCACATGGTGATCACATGATTCCATACTATTTATAGCTGCAAATCATGTGATTTGTGTAAGTGTTGTACTAGCACTATCTAACTCTGTTTGGCTTGGTTCTGTTGGAATGGGTGTATGACTGTGTCGCTTCAGTGAAGGTGAAAACTTTCCTTGTATATTCTGCATGTAGCTCTGCAACCAAAAAATATTATTATAAATATTGTCCCTTCAAACCATTAATAACCTCATTAAATCAACATGTAATCTTTGTTATACATATATGAGGTATAATTTGATCTGTACATAATATCCTGACTGAGGACAAAATCTGAGGTCAGTATACTCTTACACTGGCAGGTCAATATATAATGTAGTCTTTAATAAATATTGAACTTGTGTATTGTTGTTTTGTGTTTTGTCTTTTACTTGTGCTGTTCTTATGTACATTGTGTCATGTAGCTGTATTTTCCAGTCATTGTAGGTGTTTCCTGTTATCTTTTTTTATTTTATGTTAAGATGCAAGTAGCAGATTTTGTCAAGTTTTTGGTTTTATAATGCTGCCTGCTTGTATTCTGCATTTTTTAAAAAAAAAGTTTTAAATGTAATTGTTGAATTGTTTCTTGAAATACATTTGCAGACACATACTTAAGAGGCTCTTCAATATACCTGTCAAAGTTAGAAAATAGTGCATTTATTGTCAATATACTATAAAAAATATACATTAATTATGAGCAAAGTGTCTGTACACTGAATATCCTTCAAATCACACTGTGGTAAAACTGGTACCAAATAACTGTAACTTTATATTTAAGAATGTGTAAATTAAACTTTTTGCACTCATGTAATTAATTACAATTTGATAGTAAGCAATAAAAATTTTCATTTGATAAAATCCGAGATTTACCATCAGAACTAATTGTAACACATACATGTACCAAACCTGTAAGAATTCCAAAACCTATTGAAAAACATTTATTTTTGAATGTGCACTAATGTGCCCATTGATAACTCACATTTACGACAGCAAAATCTCTGATTTCCCTCTAAAATCCTAAAATAGTTTATCTCTTCATTCTGATCTGAAGCCAATACAGTTCATTTTTCAAATTAAATTGACTGGAAATTCGATGATTTTCCCTCAACTTCAAAAGAATTCTTTGACTCATGTCTTACAAGGCCTTAAATTACATTGTTGAAATTGAGTGATTTTTCAAAGATCAAACATGATGATACACAGTGTAGAAGTTCCTTCTACATTGACTTAACCTTGATATAATGTCACCATTAGCTTAACCAATATTTTGGCCTTGTAAAAAGGTTTGACAATGAGTAGTGGGAGTTTTATACTGAAAGTAAAGAGAAAAAATGGACTCTTAAAAAAACTTCAGTATTCTGAAAGGTGGTTAATGTGACAAGGGGTATTATAACGAGGTGTCACTGTACCTGTGAAATGATATCTCCTGTGGTTCTCCTAGCTTTATATAAATGTCTGTATCGGGACTGTGAATCTGGTTCCTGTTGTCTTTTTCTTACTTTATGTAAACTAACTTTTTTGTTCTTTTTACCCTGTGAAGCTGAAAAAGAAAGATAATGAACTAGGTGATATATGTAGCAACTTATAAATTATGCTATAGTATAGCAACATATATCCCACAAGAAGGAACCAGAGTTAAGCATGCTAAAAATTGTCACATTACACTAGTGAAACACGCCTTCAAATTTCATGAGGTCACTAATACTTCAACAAGTTTTAACCCTTTGCTATAAACATGATGAAATAAAAGGATAATGAAAACTGTCCCCTAGTGAAATATTTACCAGTATGTTGCATTCATGAATTTGTGCAATACAAAATTCTACATATCCTACATGGGACAATATCACACAATATTCATGCTGATCATGCAAGAACATTATAATAAAAATATAATTTTTGTAAAATACTATGAATTAATGTTATGTAAATATAAGCAAGGGCTAAATATGGAAAGAAATAATTTCACATCTATTTTCTAGCTCACCTAGTAATATGGATTGATCCTCATTGTTGAGTCTTTTTCAACATTTTTCAAAATAATTTATATTTTTGTCCTATTAATTCTATAAGTAATCAGCATGATCAGGGCAATATGGCTGTTCCAAAAAAGGTTAGGATGCTTTGAAGGCATTTTATATAAATGTCTGTGGATGGTTCTTTTTATCATTGTTTTTTTTCTACTTTTTTGTGCATATGGAGAGGAATTCTATAGGACCCTACACTGAAGCATTATACCAAATATCAAGTGGGCAGTGGCTGCAAGATGCAGTTACAGAGAAAAATGCAACGAAAATAATGTATGATGGGCATAGGAATGGAATGACAGAATGACAAAATGATGAAATAACGGACAGACAGACTAAGGTGAAACAGTATATTTCTGCACTCTTTCTGAGCAGGGTATATATATCCCTATATATGTTATACAGTTTCCTGTCATGACATCTATGTCCATAGCTATCTTTAGCATTTCTGTTTCTATAGAACATTTTGGTTCAACAAACTTTTATACATTTTTTACCTTTATCTATATTATACATATATATTTCTGATTGTCTTAGTAATGAATTTATGTTGACAGAAGAATTACCGAAATGTCTGTTGAATCTGTTACAAAACATTCAAAATCTCATTTTGAGATGTTAACTTTTACATTGTAAAAGTAATCTTCAGAGATTTACTCCATCTTTTTTCATTGGGTTATCAAAAGTTAACTTGAGTGAATTTACTCCATCTTATTTTGGACTTTCTCATTATTCTGGTAGCCAGTCAGTTCCTCTATACTGTATTTTTAGTGGTATTATTGGGTTATTGTATAAGAAAATATTGTCCGCAGCAGATTTTTATATTGCACAAGCTTAAATATTCTACGATGGATATTATATTCCTTAATATTCATGCAATAACCCTCATTTTGTATAGCAAAGTTAAAATTTCTGTCAGAAAGACAATTTTTGTTGTCCATCTAGTGCAATATGGAAATTTATTGCACGCTTAGTTTTGGTTGCAATCTTAAGGACATACTATATTGCAATACAATAAAGCAGAGTTTACCAATAACAAAGTCTTTATTATAACCTGACCAAGGATTATATCCACATTAGTTGAACTTGAGGCAAGCACGCTAACGATTATGCCATCCAGGGAGGTAATGTTATATATAATATTACAGACACAGTACAATCGGGACAAACCGATACATAGTTAAGTATTACCTATTATATTAATATGAACTGTTGTGTGACAGGTGGTTTCAATTTCAATTTTTTTAATAACTGAAAGAGTAATCTATATCATAATCTTGATTGAATTACATTTTTATATTAAGTAATAATATATAAATACCACATATTTTTAATCAGTCGTAAAATGAAAGTGTTGAATTTCTCTATTTATATTAATTTTTGACACCTGCAGATTCTCTGATTTAATTTTCATTTTATTGTGTATATTACCAGTTTTCACATTTGCATGTTTTCATGTTGCAACTACTTATGTAAAACACTTGTATACTTTGTTTAGATTTGATGAAGCACTTAACTCTGTGTAAAATAAAAATGTATGCATAACAGAACAGTCCTGCAACAAGTGAGCAATTAGAATTGAAATGAAAGAGGCTTCATACTGCTTTTAGTGCTGTTGGTGTTCAGTCTTGATTATTGATGTTTTCTCTCTTTTGTCTTTATATCATCATCAATTTTGTTCTGTTTAGTTTTTTTTATCTAATTAAATCGACCATTTATCTTGTTGGTTATATTGGTTACTAGTCCTTCGAAACTACAATTATCTCCCCTTACAAAACTTAACTTTTGAAGGGTCTTGGTATGAACATCACAATTCATTTTATCCGTGTAAGTATAGACTTTTAGGAATGAATTTGTTCTTGTAGAAGGATGGTTCATTTTTTGCTGTTTACACTCTGATAAATATCTGAAATTTAGTCAAGATAACACAGTCAAAAATTTATGCTCATATAAGAATTTTTTTCCCCCTACATAACACAAAAAAGAAAGATATCTAGGATCTTACCATCTCTGTGGTCATAATTCTGTCCGGTTATTCTCCATTGTGTCAATGTACCAACAAGAAAACAAAATGGCCAACATCCTAACAAAACCCAGCTGTACCAACATACCGGATCTGAGTTATCTCCCTTTGCTCTTTCCCATATATAAGATAACATCACAAATTTTTCTATAAAGTAGTCCAGGCAAGAGACCATGAGAGCACCACCAAATATACTTGTACCTAAAATTGTCAATGACTTTTGGAATTTCAATGTCAATAATGCAAAAAGTATTCCTACACCACATAATATACCGATTGGAATCCATCGTGACGTGGGATGATAAAATTGTTCTAAAATGACTAAAACTCCAACAGCGATAGATATTCCTAGCTGGAAACCGGTAAGAAATAATCCTATATATTGCACCAACATTGTTATTATTCCCAGAATTAGTCCAGCCCCCACAGCAACACCTATCTCTCCACCAAGTGGTAACACATCTTGCTCTGATAATATTAAGTATGTGAGGACTGATGCGAATATGAATCCAGTGAGGAACATTACAGCTTTAAAAAATCTGTAACCTGAAAATAGAAATAAAAGTTTATATATTTATATCATGATATTGTAAGATTTTCACAGATTGTGCATTTTTAGTATATCAAGGTAATTGTTGTGGGCACAGATTTGGGGCAGTTGTAATCAAAAATATCTGACTAGCTCATTTGGTAGAGGAATCAAGAAATAATCCATGTCCGCTGGTGGTTTGTTCGAGGTTTACAAATGTGTGCCATTTGTTTTCCTTGATATTTTACTCTAGTGGAGCATTGTGAAAATAATCATTAACATTAAATGGATACCCATATGTAAATCAGCTACAAACCACCAGCAGACATGACTAATTTTGATTCTAATGCGACATTTACCGGTAGTGAACAAGGCAGACCTATGGTGTACGATGTAACAAGTGTGGACCCAAATTGATGTCTCGCCCGTCGCTACTTGGTCGCAAAACAGATGTGAAAACTATGACTAATTCAGAAAATTTAACATGTTGGCTGACAAAAGCAATACATGTATAGCTAACTGTTATATATAACCAAAAACCAAAATGCCAAATATCAGTGACCTACCACTGATATAGATACTGGAGAACCAAACATGTTCACTAGACCATGAAAATGAGGTCAAGGGCTAAAGCCAAATAGCAGGATGTCATGTCCCATCTAAGACAAACCCACATACCAAATATTATTGACCATATATTAATAGATACTTGAAAACTCAACATGCTCACTGAACCATGAAAATGAGCTCACAGACAAAAGCCATATAGCAGACTGTCATGTACTACCCAGGACCAACCTATATACCGAATATCATTGACCTATCACTTATAGTTACTGATAAAATGACCTAATCACAAAATCTTAACATGCTCACTAGACTGTGAAATCGAGGTCAAGGACAAAAGCCATATAGCAGATTAAGACCAACCTACATACAATATATCATTTACCTAACACTTATAGCTACTGAGAAACTAAACTAAGCACAAAAACTTAATATGTTCATTGGACCGTGAAATTGAGGACACAGACAAAAGCTATATGCCAGACTGACATGTACTACTCAAGACCAACCTACACACCAAATATTATTGACCTACCTGGTATAGTTAATGAGAAATGGACTTAATCAGAGAAACTTAACATGGTCACTAGACCGTGAAATTGAGGTCAAGGACAAAAGTCATATGCCAGACTGACATGTACTACTCAAGACCAACCTATATACCAAATATCATTGACCTACCGCTTACAGTTATTTAGATATGGATCTAATCAGAGAAACTTAATGTGGTCACTAGACTGTGAAATTGAGGTCAAGGACAAAAGTCGTATGCCAGACTGACATGTACTACTCAAGACCAACCTATATACCAAATATCATTGACCTACCACTTACAGTTATTGAGATATGGATCTAATCAGAGAAACTTAATGTGGTCACTGGACCGTGCAATTGAGGTCAAGGTCACATGATTTTATGTCCGTCAGGTAGCACTTGATTCGTACTACCAATGGACCAAATATGATGTTGCTACATCAAAGGGTTTTCAAAATATCCTGTATATAGTAAAAGTTAATGCCGTTGCCGTCATACTTTGCACGCCTATGTCTCGCTTTCTGTGACTTTCGTCGTGGGCGAGACAAAAAATAGCCAAAGCATAAGTTTTTTTCTTTTGTGCATATACTATGATATGGTCTATTTCAGGGTTAAGACTGTTGTGAAGCTGCTCATTATATACTGTCCGCCAAAAGTTAAGCATCACCTAACTTTTTACATGTTCATCATTTTTTATGCTGAATGGAGGTAAGGGGTTTTTGTTCAAAATACTACGAATGAGATAATGTTGATATCTGGATGTCAAACTTTAATCATGTATCATATAGTTGTCTTTAGTTGAAAAGTTATGAAATAAGGCACAACCCAATTCTATGACAAAATGTGGTATCTATGACAAAATGTGGTATCTTTGACCAGGAAAATAAGTTTCAATTCAATGCATGAATTCTTATTGAAGATCGTTGTTGTTATTGTTGATACAAAGGTAAGACACCAATTAACATTTCCATTTGTGTTTTAGGTGACAGTTGTAGATATTGAATACAGGGGAGATAATCCAATTTTATGACATTTTAAAAATTGATTTCCACTTATGTGACGAAATGTGAAAACAAAACAATTTCTTTGTTGAATTTTGCCATTAAATTATTGTTCTGTCAATGTTCAGGCCATTTTTAAGACAGGCATGAATTTGAAAACTTTCGAGCAAGATTTTTGATAATTTTAAAATTTTGAAATCTGAGATTTTGTTTTTATTTCAGAACAAGGCCCCAATGCCTGTATGATTTCAAAACGGTAAGGCTTTATTGGATGCAGAGACTGTAGAAATGTCCAATTAATGATTTCCGGTGTACCAAATTTCTTCTTTTGGCAATTTTTTTTGTTGGATTTTGGTATTTTCAAAAAATTTAATTCTCAGAAAAATCGTTTTTCATTATTACAAGGCATTACAATCCCAATCTGAAAGTATGGGTAAAAAAAATTGTCATTTTAGTCGGTTTTGAACATTTTTAGGGAACCTGGAAACTTCTGGAATGATTTTTTCCAAATTTTACGAAAAACACTTGGTCTTACTTTGATTAAATTTGGACGTGTTCCAAATCAGTTAAAATAATCCATTAAAGCCTTAAAGTAACAATTATGGAATTTTGTACCACATTTACTCCCATGAAAATGATCTGGTAGCAAATTTGAACTCACAATGTTCCATATTGTACTTAGTGTTGAAACTGGAAATCTCATACTGAAGGAATCGTTTTTTTTTTCGTAGCAAAAATCGGATTTTCGATTATGTTTTGAAAAGCTAGAAAGTACCGTTAAGACTTATCATCATGCAAATTTTTATACCTATAGCTTTCAACATGTTTGCTGGGTGAAACTTTAATAGTAAGTGATGCTTAACTTTTGGCGGACTGTATATTATTGGATATTTATACATGACTAGTAGTCATTGTTGCCATATTAGAATCATGGTTTATATAGGGCTGTTCCAGAAAAATTTATATGGGGGTCTTTGAAGGCACTTCTTATTGACCCCAACCACCCATAGAATTCTTCCCTATATGTACAATAGAAAACGATGATGAAAACACAACCTACAGAAATTTATATAAAATGCCTTCAAAGGGTATGAGACCATTTTTCCGGAACGGCCCTAAAGAGCTTTCAGTTATAGAATAAATAAATCAGATGCGTTGTGCTTTGAGCAGAGTCCTAAATTTTTCAGTTTGACAAGATAGAACCAACCATAATGTTAAGAAATGTAAAAATTTCAAGAAATTTCCAGGCCTGCATTATTTACATCATTTTTTACTTACATAGAGTAAATGCCCCGTTGTGCCAAGGTATCAGTCATATATATAAACATTTACATAAATAAACAATGTACAATATTTATATTTTCTATATAAACTGATTTATGACATGGAGGTTCTACATAAGTTCATAGGCTAATTTGTGGATATATGTCAAAATGTGATTACACTAGAGTAATAACAGAATAAAATTGTGTTTTTTTAATGACTGTTGCTCTTCAAAGTACATATGTCGTTTCATCAAATAAGGACTCCCTCTTGTAAAAAACATCTCTACATATAAATTTGGTAATAAAAAAATACTCTATAAAGCTCTGAAATGAAAAAAAGCCCTTTTCTGTAAAGGCTATAGAGTCAGCCATGACCATTTTCGAATATCTGTCCTAAAAATGTAATACCCCGTCATTTCATTACTTCTTGAATAAACTTGAAACTTAAGTGAATGGCATACTTTACTATTTTGATATTTTGATACTACAATGTACAATATCAAACTGTTTTTTTTTTATATTTGCTTATCTGAAGTAATGTTTTATTGACACTGGGCCCTACATTAAGTACCAAATTATGTTACAATGTACAGAAATCATCCAGAGAATTCTTACAACTAGTAACATACTAACCAAAGAATGTATATATTATGCCAAAAATGAAACTCATAGCACAGATAATGGCTAATGCAATGTTATAATCCGTGTCTATATGATCACATGACTTGGTAACTATCGTTAATGTCTTGGAAGTAGTTGGAATGATAATCGTGGAGTTTTCCTCGTCATCTCCCACATTGTACACTGAAGGCGTTGACTGGAGTAAATGTCTCAACATTACTCCAGAACCCATTTTGATTGTTCAGTTATCTCCCTTGTCACAGCTTACACTGCATCTGAAACAAAACATAAAATATTTATTAATTGAATATCAAAATTTCATATATATTTACCATATAGTGGGTAATTTTCACAAGGTTTTAATTTTTGATATATTTGAGAGGTTTATGGAACTTTGAAAGTAAAAACGCTTGAAGTTCCAAGTTCACATATTTCTATACATGTTTGTTCTTTTAATATACACTTTAGCATTTGTAAAAATTTACGACCCCTAAAAATTAATACCCCTCTTTCGAGAATGGATCATGAAATTTTACAACTGCAAAAATTACCCTCTCATGATACTTGTTCATAAAAAAAAAATTCTTAAAACATTCTAAATTGTGCACATGAAAAATTACGCAATAAATATTACAGTACCTTATTGAACACAAAGGACTCCTATCAAATGTAATCAATAGCCACATAACAACTGTAAAAGGTTTAATACTCTCAGCCTTTGATTCAGTTGTGTATCTATTGTTAGTTAAATAATTGAATCAACAATCCATCAATTATATGTCAACATTCATCATGTTAATTTTATGTAGCTATGTATATTTCATATCAAATTCTGTCGATTGAATTGAATTATAAACAAATATATTGTTATGGTAGCTTCCTCAAAACATAAAATGCAGATGTTGATGGATTTTATCTTCTAC
>MJUU01048388.1:21797-40605 GCA_002080025.1 Modiolus philippinarum | reverse complement strand
TGGTATGTAGGTTGGTCTTGGGTAGTACATGTCAGTCTGGCAGGTGACTTTTGTCCTTGACCTCAATTTCACAGTCTAGTGAGCATGTACACTCTTCTGATTAGTTCACTTAGATTTCACATCAATTTAGAGTCCAGCAGGGACAGGCGAGACATCCTTTAGGGTCATCACTTGTTGGTTGTAAATAAGCTACTATAAAGCAAATATTCAGGTACATTGTGGTATGAAGCTGGTGCAAAAATATGCAAATGAAACCAATTGAGAGGTCAGAGAGAGCTTTAATGGAATTAGCTCAATTGACACCGTACTGCATATTGTTGATGCATAACTTCATTAAAAAAGGCAATAGTACTGGTAAATATTAATAATGATAAGAAAAGGAGTAAACACAATATCTCTCCAAAACTTTGTTTAGGGGACATAATTACATGTATATGTCACTAACTTTATGTGTATGTTCAACTTGAATTTTTTGTATTGTTGTAGCACAATACCTGTTTAATTTTCCTTCAAAGCATAAAGGATTAAATCCTTTTATTTTCATGCTGCTGTTGAGCACATTTGGCATTGCCAGTACAACATGGGTTACATTTGTCACAATCATTTCCGTCAATTGATGACATTAGACCCGATATGTTCCGTCAGCTGGTGACATTAGACACAAAGTTATTTTCAATTGTGATCTATAACATACAATGTTTTCTGAATTAGTAATATTAATACACTCAATAATAGATGACTTGGTTGGTATGAGAAATAATAAAAGTTAATAACAGAACTTTAAATTAACCTTTCACTATGTGTTCCGTCAGTGTGTGACATTAGACACAATATGTTCCATCAAAAAGAGACATTGGACACGATACATTCTGTCAATTGGTGACATTAGATACAAAATGTTCTCTCAAAGGGTGACATTAGACACAATGTTTTCTGCTATAATTACATTAATTTAATTCGAAACAAATGACTTGGTTAATTTTAGAAATTGTTAATGTCAATTAAAGAACATCAAATCAATTTTTTATTCTAACATTTCAGGAATTAAGTAAGAAATGCTATTTTCCTTGTTGCTAATGTCACACTGTCCGTCAAATGTCCGTCAAGAAATTGGCGACATTAGCAACATTTTTAAAAAGACAAAAATATCGTAATCCTTGATATGCCGTGTTAAAAAAATCAATCCAAATAGTATATTTGATCCTACTGAACCTAATAAGAGAAAAAAGTAAACAAAAATAATGATTAAATTTTTCAAGTCAAAAGTGAACTTTTCATGTGGTCTTGTATGGAAGTTGTCATATGCAGAAAATAAATTAACAGTAAATTCGGTATTTTGTTATTTGACATGTTTTTTTTTATCTTAGTAAATGCATTATTTGGTATTCAAATCAATTAAAACCTTTAATTTTCGATTTGAATTGATAGATGTCACTTTTATTTTGTGACATTTTGTTTTGATAGGTAAAACTTAATGGCTGTAAATTAAGTATGTTTATAGAGCCTTTTTTTTTGAGGACAGGAAATGTTAATTTATGAATTAAATAATATTTCTCTCAATTAACTTATGATACTCATATCAACAACTCATGTGTATTGACTGTGTATAGGTGGAATTGTAAAATATAAATTGAATTTTTTTTTTTTTATGTTTAGGATGATCCTGGAAATAAATGCTTCAAAATGCTGTTTTATACAAAAAAGAACAAATATCAGTATAATTGGTTAAGTCACATGGGTATAAGACAAAAAATTGCAGTAAACCAAACTCTTGCATTAAAAGAACTATTGGAAAAAAAATAAATTAGTGGTTTACCTGCAAAATAATTCCAATATATTTGAATGGTTCAACAATTTTACTTGAAATTCAAATCTTCAAGTTCAAAACACCTAACAGACAGATCATCTTATATTGAGCTAACTATTTATTAACCCTCATATGTGTAAAGAAATTGGATGTCATTGATATGTATGCATTTTGCCCTAAAATTCCCATCTGATTTTGTGGGATTCAAGTGGGAAAATATATTCTTGAAAAAACATTACTATTAACGAATCCATTCAAACACACAAAACCAGTCTCAGTTCTGATCCATATGCAGCATGTGTTTTAAATTTTCATTTTTGACCATACAAACACATATATGATAGTCCTTAAATTCAGTAAATTATCATTTGTCATATGTAAATAGATATATTACTATTATTTAAAAATATTAAAAGTGTAAATGTAAGTTGAAAATATTAGAAATAGTGAGAAAAATTTGATGCATTTTTCTTTCTTTGGCATTAAGATGTTATTTAAAATAGAAATCTTTGAATTTATAAAAAAAGAAACCTCAAAATACATGTAAATCAAACTTGTTCACAAGTAATTGAAAAGTAATTTTTCAGCCCTGCAATTAATTAAATATAGTTTCCATAACGAGAACTAGTTGATTATGAAATTTCTCACATCGAGTGAAATAAATTTTTCAAATGTTTGAAAGCGAGGCTTGCAGAGCTTTTAAACATTTGAAAATTTATTTAACGAGATGTGAGAAATTTCATAATTAACGTGTTTAAGTTGTGGAAACCTTTTCTCTAATGACTGGACGAAAAACACAGAGGATTGCATTCCGAATGAATTTGGCGGGAAATGTCATGAAACTTGTTCTCCTCTTATGTTGAATACCTAGAATTCAGTCAGTGTATTGTATGCTGTTAAATATAATTTGTAGCCAGCTCCACTATCATGAAAGTGCGAAAGGGAAAAACAGTTGACTTGCATTCCCTGCGAAATTGACTTGTGTGTTCCAGATGTATTATGGGAAAATAAACAATCAGTTAGACGAAAAATTTGGCATTTAGGTTAAAAATACAATTTTTTTAACAGAAATTAGTATTTGACGTTGAAATATATAAGTCATGAGCATTATTATGATTACAAAATACCTTTATATTAGAATAATTTAAAATTTGACATATTTTAAAGGCATTTTACCTACTTATGATTTTAGGTAATAATTTCATTATTAAAACATCTGTTCTTTTTACAAAACATGTCTTTCGCATTCAACAACCCAGGTACATCGTTTTCAAGCCGCATCATATCGTTACAGCTGTAAATTCCAGTAAATGCGATAAGGTTCTGTCTTGAGAGCGAAAGTTTACTTGCATGAGGGCTACAGTTTTCTTGCATGAAAACTAAAGAGGAGCGACAGTTTACTGTGATGAATTTTAATAATAGTGCGATCGGACATAAAACTTCATATTTCATTTGCTAATCACCACCAAACGGCTACTTTAATATTCGATTTGTGAAAAGAGTACAATAATGTAATTAATAGCTCAATATTGTGAAAAAAAAAAGAGCATACTGAACGATTGTTGCTTAAAATGTAATTTATATGCTATAGTTTATTGTGTAGTGGGGTAAAGTTGACTCTGATTTATGCTATAGTTGGTTATTGTACGCCCAAAAATAATCATAATTTACTTGGGTATTCACAAAACAAATGAAAATGATATTAATAAAAGTAACAGCGTTTTAAATATGGAAAAAATGCCTATTTTGAAAATATTAAACGATTCCCAATTTTTCCAATGCAGTTCTGCGCTTTACAAATGAGACATTTTTATTCTTTGAGTTTTAAAATGATGAACCGGACTCATTATTACCGCGAATTTGTACAACTTATAAAATACAATTTTGAATACATAAAAAATGTTTCCACTCTCAACTGTAAAGTCACATAACATGTCAGTCACATAAGAAATAGTGAATGTGGTATTCAAAAGGTATTCAATAATAAACTAATTGCAATTAAAATTTGCAATTCCAGTTATTGCAAATCTGTGCAACCAGTTTTGACAGCTACCACATAAGTGTTATTCATTTGAAAAATTTCATGAGACTTGCGAAATTCAAATTAGTTCGTTGATAACAAAACACCGAAGTTACTTTTATTTTTTTTTCTGCATATGCGTACTTATGTCTCATCAGTGCAGATCAAACCAAATCATTTGAAAGTCCTTGAACCGAAAAACGTGTAAAAGCTGATAGAGAACAAATAACCAAAAGGATCTAAATAGAAAAGCCAAAATTTAGCCAAAATTGATATGTTAATACACTTTTACATTACTGCAATTTAAAAAGCATAGAAATTTGATAATCCTATTGGAAAATGTATTTTCCCATGAGATTTTACTATTTTTCACTATTTCCAATGGGCGTTTGAATTACTAGTATTTCCATGGGAAATTTTTTCCCATTGAAGTTAAAGAAATTCCATGGCAGTAGTAAAAGTCCTATATAAATATTTCAAAGTCCCATGAGAAATACAAATGTAGTGAAACACCATACGAAACTGTATTTTCCATTGGATTTGGAAATTCCCATGTTTTTTTAATTGCTGCTGTGTTAAATCATAAGATATACAGTCAAAAATATGATTTTGTTCAGCTCTTTACGATTTATTCAAACTTCTTGGTCATTCTCAAAAATGGTGGCACAAGATTTGCAATCATTGGAATTGCAAATTTAAATTGGAGTGAGATAATATTTAAAACACTTTTGCAAAGTTCTCAATATAATTTGACAGAATAGTAGAGTCAAAATGAAATCTTGGAACTTACATCATGAAAAAGAATACAGCAGTGATACACAAAAAAACTGTCGCACATATGCAAGAAAATTTCGCTTTCAGATATCTGAGTACACGAGTTAACTATAACGATGAAGTTCTTGACCACCTTCGTTTGTTTCAGTATATATCTTTTATCCCTTGGATTTCATTTGTGCAAAATAACTTAAACTGCACCAAATGCTTTCAAGTCTATAATATATAAAATTTGAAACTGTTGATGGTGTTGTTGTTCATAAAATGGCGTTTAAGTCAAATAACTGACCTGAAGACACTCAATTTGTCGATTTTAATATGTGTGTTGGAACGAAAAAACTAAGATACAGAACGTACGTTTAACAAGAAGTATTAAGAAAATGGGATGCAAAAATCATATCTTGAATTATGTAAAAAATATCGTTTTAATTGAGAAAAATCCAGATATATCAGACGACAAAAAATTTAGAATGTAAGTAAACTTTACTGAGAATGCAAGTCAACCGTTTTTCCCATTCGCACTCTCATGATAGTGCAGCTCCAAAATCAACATATTTCAAATAGTAGTAATCAATTTACTAGTGAATATGATTTCCCATCAAATGCGAGTCAAAAGGTAGGGGGGTTGAATTAATACAGCGAATTACATATACATTTGTACTAGTAATATAGCAGAAAGACAGAGAGACAGATAACATACAATATATACTGTTAAATATATTGTTAATGAAGGCAGTCCTAAAGGGACACAAAATCAGAAATTTAAAACAAAAATACAGAGGACGCAAATTAAAACTAACACATACTGCAGAAGAGAAAATTTCTGTTTTTTATTTGTTTAAAATTAAATGTAGGTCCGGCAAATATTCATAGGGTCCAGCAAAAATTTTGTGAGTGCTGGACCTATGTCCAGCAAAATGAAAACCAATTTCAATATGTCTGTAATAAATATTTTTCCATGCAAACAACTTCATGCTTTACTGATCACGTAATATATCATTGTACAAAATAGTTGCGAGGCAGGGCATTGTGTCTGTTAGACACATACTCTTGTTTCTGAAAAGTCAATAAAATTATTTGGGTAAGGCCATTTTTGCAGGGTAGGAAGGGTAAGGGGACACAATCAAAATTTCAATTTGGTCCCTTTTGCCACAACAAAAGAACAAAACAGGCCAACTTCATATCTGTGTTGAAAATTAAATAAAATAAAATGACCCTTTATATTTAATATATTTTAAATTGTCAGCAATTGTAAAGATGAATTCATAACCAGTTAGGAATGTTAAATGAAATGAATACTACCTGTCTTTGACACCACAAACAATAGAAATTCTATTAGAAAATAATAAAATATTCAAATTACATTATTCACCATTTTGCAACCACTTATTGATATAGATTCAGTAAAAAGAAGCATTTGTCAGGGTTCGACTCTTACAGTGCCCCAGACTAGTAAATTTGAGGAAGGACTACTAGAGTAGAATTTGTAACTGTATAGTCCTTTGGGCTAGGGAAATTTCTCAAAGGAAAATTCATTTCGGGCTGGTAAAATCACTGCAGGACTTGTGAATTCAGGTATCTTGTAGTCCTTTCATCTACTGAGAATTAAATTTATTGTCAAACCGTTTGTTGATGATTACTGAACAGGGATTTTTCACCCAATTCTCAGGGCCGAATATCGGCCCCATTCCCAATGGCAATTTTACTACTTTTTTCCCAATTTGTAGTACAAAAATTCCCAATTTCCAACTAGTTTTTGGGCTTGCTATACTTGGTTATTTGGATGATAAAAACCAAATTATTTTTGCATCAAATTGTCATATAATTACCAAACCAATCTTTAAAACGAACTTGTTTTTGAACTTTCTCATAAGTACCCACACTTTATTTACAAAATAACATTTCAAGGTTGCATGAAATTGGAATACTGCTTGTGTTTTAAGTAAATATTCATGATGGAATAGCCAAAATCAAGTGAAAACAGCCCGGAAAACATTCCTATGTTTTTCAACAAAATTACAAATTTTGAACTTCTGGTTTATGATTTTATAAAATCGGAATTGGGTCAGAGAACAAACTATCCAGATTTTGTATCTTATCTCTTTGGTACCGTAAAATTTTCAATGTCCATTTAATTGTGCAGCTGAAAGGTGGCAACTTTTAACATGGAATCATGATTCCTTCTTACTAACTGCCTGTATATGTTTCTGTTGTTATCATAAACTTTTTAATATAGTTGCAATAAATATAAAAATATGAAATTTTACAAAATCAAATAAATAAATTTATATTAATTAACATCAATTATAAAGATGCATTTTACAATTTCCCAAGATTCATCTTTTGTCGATAAAAAATTCCCAAATAGACATTAAAATGTCATTTCCCAAAATACCCTGAAAAATCCCTGCTGAAAGAAGACCTAAATTACTGAAAATTCAGTAGATGGTTACTGATTGAGGCAAAAAGGGGTTCACATCTACATTGTATGCAAAAGTTACAGCTTCAAGATTGCACGTACAATTTTTCTTGGTCAGCTTGGAAGCTAAGTAAATTATGTAATTTATTATTCCAAAAATAGTAAAATAATCCAAGCAAGTAATCTCTACATTGTTAGCTTCAATTGTAATTACTTTTCATTGTATCATTTTAGACAAGATCTTCAAAGTCTCCAGGGAGGCAAAGATCCACATCAAGAAGTACTAGGTCTAAAAGTCGTAGTAGGAGTAGAAGTCGTGGAAGATCTGTACGCTCTAGAAGGTCTGTGACACCATCAAAAGTTTCTCCACCAAAATCATCTAAAAAGCCAGCAACACCATCAACTGGAAAAGTCAGAAAAGAAGAAAGGGCAGTAACTCCTACTAGAAGATCTACTCGTTTAGAAAATAAGGTACATATACTTGACAAATAATTTCACAAAAAAATTAAAAATTAAATTTTCTCACGTTTTTAGCTCACCTGGCCTAAAAGACCATGTGAGCTTTTGCCATCACTATGCGTCCGTCGTCCGTCAACAATTTCAAAAATCTTCTCCTGTGAAACCACTGGGCCTGAATCATCAACAAAGTATGGCTTCTCAAAATTGTGTTCGATTAGGCGGTAGGTGAAACAACATGGCTGCCATTGCTAAAAATAGAACATAGTGGTAAATTGCAGTTTTTGGCCAATAACTCAAAAACCGTTAGATATCAAAAATCTGACTGGTGTAAAAGTGATCAGCATAGCAAGATCTACCTGCCCTGCAATTTTGAAGAAAATCCGAAAAGCCATCTCGCAGTTATTGCCCTTTTTCCGTAAAATTTTGCATCCGTCGTCGGTCAACAATTTCAAAAATCTTTTTCTCTGAAACTGTTAGACCCATTGTAACCACACTTGGCCAGAATAACCACCAGGGTATGCACTTTCAAAGTTGTGTTCAGTTAGTCCGCTAGTCAAACAACATGCCCGCCAGTGCTAAAATTAGAACACAGGGGTAAATTACAGTTTTTTTTGCCAATAACTCGTCAGCCATTACTGATATCAAAAATCTGACACAAGGTAAAATGATTAACATGATGAGATCTTCCTACCTTGCAATTTTGAAGAAGATCTGAAACCTATTTCGGAGTTATAGCCCTTTTTCTGTAAATTTTCAAAATTTTGAAATTTTTTATTTTTTATTTCAAAAAGTGTAACAGATAGAGGTCAAGTGTAAATTGCAAAAATGTTCAGCATATCAAGATCTACCTACCCTGAAATTTTGAAGAAAATCCATAAACCCTTGCAGGAGTTATTGCCCTTTTTTCACCGAATTTTTAACATTTTTGTATTCTTCATCTTTTATTTCCAAAACTAAAGAAGATGAAGGTTAAGTGTAAATTGATGAAATGTTTGCCATGCTAACTGATGTTGAAAATTGGTCGTTGACTGCCATTTTCAAAATGGCTGCCAAAAAAAGGCGGAAAATTCAACATTGTCAGATTTCAATGAAATTTGGTTTCCAAATTGATATTGATGTTGCGACTTCAATACCGATGTTGAAATTTGGTCGTTGACCGCCATTTTCAAAATGGCCGCCAATAAAGGCGGGAAAATTCAACATTGTCCGATTTCAATGACATTTGGTTTCCAAATAGGTCTTGATGTCACAATTCAAAACTGATGTTAAAAATTGTTCCTTGACCGCCATTTTAAAATGGCCACCAAAAAGGCGGGAAAATTCAACATTGTCCGATTTCAATGAAATTTGATTTCCAAATAGATATTGATGTTGCGACTTCGAAACCGATGTTGAAAATTGTTTGTTGACTGTCATTTACAAAATAAAGTCTCGACTTCAAAACTGGTGTCGAAAGTGGACCTTAACAAGAACGTTTTTTGTCAAAAAAACCCAACAAAGAAATATAGTAAACATGATCAGACTTTAAAAACAGTTCAAGATATTGGTGGTGTTCAAGCTATGAAAGTTTGAGAAACTGAAGATAATTGTATAACTTACAATGTTACCTTGATTGTTGCAACTGAAAGCCAGGTGAGCGATACAGGCTCCTAGGAGCCTCTGGTTGCTATTGGGTTCCCATTCATCGAGAATTGGTACATTATCTGGTCCATAATATTACCTGAAGAAAAGAAAAAAAAACACTGCTAATAAAGTACTTTTAGAATCACTCAAAGAAATCTTTCACAATTAAAAAAAATACCCTTTTTATTTTCAAATTAACAGGTAAACATTTTTGCTATAAAACTGAATATTGATAGTGGGAAATTAGTTTTTAAGAAAAGAAAGCAAAAAAAGTTGTTTAATAAATTTGTATAGTAGCTGTATTAGTTATCTCCCTTAAAACAGTTAATAAAAATTAATGCAACAGAGACTTGAAAATGATTCATAAAAGCTTACATAATAATAATAAAAACACATCAACATTAAATTGGATACCAATTATCTCTACTGTGAAAACATAAGGAAAAGTAATTATCTTTATAGAAATATAGTAGAAATGTACATTCAGTGTTAAATAATTGGCAACAAATGATAACTTAATAATATTTCTTCCAGACACTTGCACCAGCAGAAAGGAAACCAGTTGAATTCAAAATGATAGAAGAACCAGAGAAAGTTAGAGTTGGAGTTACAAAGTCGAGGGAGTTTGGTGGAGCTATTGGATCATTTTTTATGATATTTGGATTACCAGCAACAGTTTTAGGATTAAATATTTTATGTTCACAGGTTCGTAACTGTTGTGAATATAAATAATACATATACTTAACATGCTTAACTGACAAATTCTATTGTTTTTTAAATGCAACATTTATGAAAGAAAAATAGACTTGGTATTGATTATTGAGACCTGTCCAGAAGTTCAAATTATTTTTTTCCACTTTCCTGAAAAGTTTTTGTAAATATTGCCTTGATCTGCATATGTCAATTATTATCCCCTCGCCGTTGGCTAAGGGAATAAAATGTCTTGTCCGTCACAAAGTTCATGTTCATGTACCTTTTGAACTACAAGTCATGGTTGGATGGGCTTTTGTCCACAGCTGTGTCTTTTATAGTCCTTGAAGTTTGTATAGAAATTTGGTCACCTTGATTTAAATTTCATGCATGAGTGATTTGATTCAATTTTCATTAAAATATAAGAACTGAGATACCACAGCAAGCAGAGGAATAATATTTTGTGTATGAATGTGTCTGGGATAGTCACAAGGTTCCTGATAAGAATAAGGTCACTTTTACCTACATTTCCTGCATGATTGACTCAGGTTAAATTTTGTGTATATGTTCAGATCTGAGATACCACAGAAGACGGAGGAATAAAATTTTGTTAGTGGATGGGTCTTGGATAATCATGAGGTTTTTGATTGGAACCAGGTCACTTTGACCCACATTTCATTCATGAGTGACTCAGGTTTATGTTTGCTTTAAAATCAAGATCTGAGATACTACACTGGATATATGTCTTGAATAGTCAAGAAGTTTCTGAGAAGAATTAGGTCACTTTGACCTATATTTCATGCATCGGTGACTCAGATAAATTTACACTATACCAATAATTGATGATAAGTAGTGTTACTGCAAAAAGGGTCATGTGTAGATGATCAATCTCTTTGGTTCTTTCAATAGGTATTCAAAGTTCATTCACCACAACCATAGGAATGAGATTGCACTTTTCATAAATATGCAGGAATATTGGTTAAGAATCAACTTATTGTAAACAATGCAAATGGCAGACGCATGTACAGGTGAGAAAACAGGGACTTGCCCCGGTCTAGAAAAAAAAACAACATTTGTGTGTACTATCTAATATGAATCTTGGAGAGAGAAAAAAAAACACACAGGAAATCCTATGTGCAATACTTCGCTCACTTGGTTTTAATTTTTCCTCTTAAAATTAAGCAAAACCTACAATGCTGCCTTTAGCATATTTTCATGTAAAATACAAATTTATATACTATTTAATCTTTGGTTGTGCACTAGAAAAAAATCTGAGAATGCACCAGTAAATTTCTGTGAATTTGCTTTTAATTTCGGAAATGGAAAATCTTGTCCAATACTGACCTGAATTTTTTATGTGTCTCCAGGAAATTTCATAGGGCTTAAAGATTAACCAAGTATGGCCATGGACTTTGACCATTCTTACTTATTTAACTGGACACATACACTGACACCAGCACTGATGCTAGGGGCATCAAATAACTCCAACATTTCATGAGGTTGCTAAAAAGAAGTGAAGATGCACACAGGGTTTCAATTTCTAATTACTGACATGATTTTCCTTGGTAATTGTGTGATGTGAAAAGTATGATATTTGTAAATGTTCTTGAGTCAACAACACAAGTTTTATATTTAACTTAATTTTTTATCATTACAGAATAATTGTAAAATACAAATGCCTAAAATATCAACAAATTGGAAAACATACTTTGATAAAGAAGCAGCCCTGATTTTTGTTGGATGGATATGTTTTCAAGCCATTCTCTACATGTTACCAATTGGAAAAGTTGTAAATGGACAACCACTAAAATCTGGAAAGAAACTTCAGTACAGATGTAATGGTAAGCCATGTGAGAAAATAGAATGCACAATCAGAATGTATAAAATTTTTAAGTTTAGGAATTAAATTATGTTTTCTTAGATAATCAATGGCTTTCTGATAGACATGATAGAGGTGGTTCGTAAAGCTGTTACTCCAAATTAACCCACTGTCTGTTTCCTTCATTTTTTTCAAAATTTTCAAAGTTTTTTAAAATGACAGTACATCCCAGACTTACATGACTTAATGGTTCCAATGTCTTATTATATTCCCAAACCAAACAGGAAGATATAACCAGGAGAGGGGGAGTTGACAAGTTATCAAAAATAATATAATATAATGGTCAGCCACATGTTGTGACCCCGAAAATGGCCATAATCAGGTTGAAAAATGTTTGACCTCTGGTCCTTCTGCTCTCTGGCTTGGAAGGTCGAAGAAAAAGCTTAAAACTTTCTGTAATGACAAAACAAAGCTATGGAACGAGATATTTAGACAAAGCTTCATATACAGAGCTTGGATGTTCTGATGATGTAGATGCAGAATGAAAATTTGGTACCTGTGCTTCACATTAAAGTAACCTTGAAACCGTTTAAATCTTTTAAAATAAAATTGATTTCAAATAAAATCTTACATTGTGAAGCTGTTAAAAATAAAATGGTTGCAGAGTAATGAAGTCGCACAATTGTTTAAAACAGATAATCGAAAAATTAGCACAAACAAATACATACATATTTAAAAACAAGCATGGATTTAAAGTATGATGAGCTTTATTGTTGATACAGTTTATACATATATTATACTGGACCAGGAATAAATATAGATATTGTTTATTTCCAGGTTTCTTTGCTATGGTGGTTAGTCTATTGGCATTTGCAGCAGCTGTTTACCTTAAATACCCAGTACAGATAGTCCACAAAAAATTTTTACAGCTCATAACTAGTGGAATTATCTTCAGCTTTGTTACTAGTTTACTATTATATATCAAAGCTAGACGTGGACCAAATGCAAATCTTGCTCCAGGAGGGAACTCAGGTGAGGTTAACTCTTCAGCAAGAGTAGTTCAGCTCAAATATTTATACCCCCACTTGAAAAGTCGGGGTTATATAGTGATAGGGTTGTCCGTCCGTCCGTCCTTCCGTCCGTCTTTTTTTTATGTCTAATTCAGTAAGTCTCATGGATATGAATGAAATAGCCATGATAAAAAGGAAGTTATTTTCATTGGAAGGCCAAATGGAACAATTATTTTCTATAGGACATGTAGGAAGTACTAGCTGAATATTTGTGTGCAATTCACCTCTTCACACAGCTTAAAACATAGATTTCTTTATGATGGTTGCTTCTGTAGATCAATATGCAAATCAAGCAATGCATCTGGTAGGCTAAACATAACATGTGCTCAGTTTATTTTATTCTATTAGAATGTCTATTATCATTGAAGTCTTTAAAAATTTGAAAAATCTGCAAAACATGTGGTTTGGCAAGCAATGCAAAATTTGCTTGTCTGTAAATTTAGAAATTCTGAAATTTTATGTTTTCTACAATCTTTTAGGCCACAATAGAAATATTCCTAGATTCTCTTCCAAAAAATGATAAAACAAATTGGATTGATGGGTGAATTTGATATTTTATTTTTATGCCTCGAGTAAGAATGTGGAAGGGGCATATAGTGTTACCCCTGTCCGTCCGTCTGTACCTCCGGTTAAGTTTTGCCTTTTAGTCCATTTCTCAGAAACTGTAAGAGGTAGAACAATGATAATAGGTCAGTAGATAGATCTTTGATTGTACTACATAGATCACTAAGTAGTTTGACTCTTTGGCCTATATTTCATGCTTGAGTGACTCTGGTTCAGTTTTATGTTTAAGTCCATTTTTCAACAACTATACATTATAGGACAAAGATATTTCATCAAATTAATTGCCTTGATGAGTACTACCTAAATCATTGACAATTAGGTGGCTTTGACCTACATTTTACGCTTCAGTGACTTTGGTTATCCCCTCGCCCAACAAAGTTGGGGAGGGGATATAGCGTTTTACCCGTTCATCTGTTTGTCTGTTCGTCCGTTCGAACTTAAGACCATATATCTTTTGAACAACAAGTCGTAGATGGACAATGTTTTGTCCATGGATGCATCTTGAGGAGAACTTGAGGTTTTATATAGAATAGGTCACTTTGACCTACATTTCATGCATAAGTGACTCAGGTTAAAGTTTTTGTAAGAGTCCAGATCTGGGATACTACAACTTGTAGAGGAATAATATTTTGTATGTAGATGCGTCTTGTAAAGTTACGAAGCTCCAGATAAAAATTAGGTCACTTTGACCTACATTTCATGCATGAGTGACTTAGGTTAAAGTTTTTGTAAGAGTCCAGATCTGGGATACTACAAGTCGTAGAGGAATAATATTTTGTATGTAGATGCATTTTGGAAAGAAACGAAGCTCCAGGTAAAAATTAGGTAACTTTGACCTACAATTCATGCAAGAGTGACTTAGGTTAAAGTTTTTTGTAAGAGTCCAGATCTGGGATACTAAAAGTCGTAGAGGAATAATATTTTGTATGTAGATGCGTCTTGGAAAGTAACGAAGCTCCAGGTAAAAATTAGGTCACTTTGACCTACATTTCATGTATGAGTGACTTAGATTAAAGTTTTTGTAATAGTCCAGATCTGGGATACTACAAGTCGTAGAAGAATAATATTTTGGATGTAGATGCGTCTTGTAAAGTTACCAAGCTCCAGATAAAAATTAGGTCACTTTGACGTACATTTCATGCATGAGTGACTTATGTTAAAAGTTTGTGTTACAGCTTGGATTTTAGATACTACATTTTGTAGAAGAATAATATTTTGTATGTAGATGCATCTTGTAAAGTTACAAAGCTCCAGATAAAAATTAGGTCACTTTGACCTACATTTTATGCATGAGTGACTTAGGATAAAGTTTGTGTTACAGTCTGGATTTTAGATACTACAACTTGCAGAAGATTAATCTTTCATCAGTAGATGCATATGCTTTAGGTATGAAGGCTCCTGATTGAAATAAGTCACAACATTTCTTGCATAACTGGTTCAGATTTAAGTAACAAGCCAGATCTTGAATAGTACAACTTCCTTGAGTGCTTATATTACTAGACAAACATTCAACAAACGGGCGAGGGGATTAGCTGTCATTTCCGACTGTCCCTTCTCTTGTTAAGTTTTGCGTTAAAGTCCATTTCTCAACAACTACACATTATAGGACAATGATATTTCATCAAAGTAATTGCCTTGATGAGTACTATCCAAATCAGTGACAATAAGGTGGCTTTGACCTACATTTTATGCTTCGGTGAATTTGGTTAAAGTTTTGCCTTTAAGTCCATTTCTCAACAACTACACATTATAGGACAATGATATTTCATCAAATTAATTGCCTTGATGAGTGCTGCCCAAATTAATGACAATTATGTGGCTTTGACCTACATTTTAATATGAGGTTATCCTTTGCGATAAATCTTTTGGCGGGGCATCTGTGTCTTACAGACATATTCTCTAGTTTTCCAATATATGGCAAAAATCCTTAGGAAATTTAAGAAATTAGTGGAAAACAAAAATAAAATCTTTTTGGAGCCTTAAAAAATGATCGGGTCGGAGGGGATGACAATCTAGGATATTTTTTTTTAATTGTAGCGGTATGGAGTTTTAATTTTAGCCATTAGTGAGGAAATTTAAAGAAATTAGTGGAAAACCAAAATAAAATCTTTTTGGAGCCCTAAAAAAGATCGGGGTTGGAGGGGATGATAATCTAGGATTTGTTTTTAGCTCCCCGGGACGAATGTCTGGAGAGCTATTGTCATACCCCGGCGTTGGCGTCGTCGGCGTCAGCAAAACTTTAACCTGGCTTGTGGAATTGAGACCTGAATAGCTAGGATGTTGATATTTGGTATGTGACTTCCTTGTGATGAGAGCTTTCTTCTGGTACTATACTTGTAGACATTTTGACCTTGACCTTGCCCTTAGGGCAATTTTTTAAAAAACTTCAACCTTGCCTCTAGAAGGTAGGCTTTTAGTGGTAGGGTGTTCATATTTGGTATGTAACTTCCTTATGATGAGTTCTTTCTAGTGGTACCAAATTTATAGACATTTTGACCTTGACCTTTCCCTGAGGGCAATTTTTAAAAAAACTTTAACCTTGCCTCTAGAAGGTAGGCTTTTAGTTGCAGGGTGTTTATATTTGGTATGTAACTTCCTTAGGGCTTTTCCATTAAAATGCATGTACCAGGGTCGGAAGGCAATTTTCTACTACCCCCACAACCAAGAATAATGGACAAATATGAGTATAGCAATAAGATATAAAATCAACAAGAACCCACAAGAATTTTCATTTTCTGCCTTCCGACCCTGGTACATCCTTTTTAATGGAATAGCCCTTATGATGAGAGAGTTTCTTCTGGTACCATAATTGTAGACATTTTGACCTTGACCTTGCCCTGAGGGCAGTTTTTAAAAAACTAAGCTTGCCTATAGATGGTAGGCTTTTAGTGGTAGGGTGTTCATATTTGGTATGTAACTTCCTTATGATGAGTTCTTTCTAGTGGTACCAAATTTATAGACATTTTGACCTTGACCTTGCCCTGAGGGCAATTTAAAAAAAAAACTTAAACCTTGCCTCTAGAAGGTAGGCTTTTAGTTGTAGAGTGTTCATATTTGGTATGTAACTTCCTTATGGTGAGAGCTTTCTTCTGGTACCATACTTGTAGACATTTTGACCTTGACCTTGCCCTAAGGGCAATTTTTTTAAAAAACTTTAACTTTGCTTCTAGTATTAAGTTGTTTAGTGGAAGGGGGTTCATATTTGGTATGTGACATTCTTTTAATGAGAGTTTTCTAATGGTACCATATTTGTAGACATTTTGACCTTGACCTTGGCCTGAGGGCAATTTTTTAAAAACTTTAACTTTGCTTCTAGAATTAAGTTGTTTAATGATAGGGTGTTTATATTTGATATCTGACTTTCTTGTGAAGAAAGCTTTCTATTACTTTCGAATTTATTGTGCATTGAGGTTACAGGAATCCTCGGCAAGCTATGTTGTCTTCTGACAACTCTTGTTGATTGTAGCTGTATTGAGTATAATTTTAGTCGTTATGTGTTATGTTTATTTTGTTTTAAGACCATTAATGGGGATGATTTGTTAGTGAATTTTGAAAAAAAAAATGTTTAATAAAGGAAAAAATATTTAATAAAGGAAGACAGCAGTTTTATAGATACAGTGAAACCTGTCTTGAGAGACCTCTGCTATGAGAGACCGACCTCTTTTGGAAGACTGCCACATTTTGTCTACTCTGTAAAATTCATATGAAATAAACCTCTTTTGAAAGACCACTTTCTGATGGCAAAAGGGGTGGTCTCTCAAGACAGGTTTCACTGTACAGGTTTTCCAATTTACATTTTTGAATGTATCACCGTTGTATATATAAACATAAAACAGGCAATTAAAGAAGAAAAAAAAAGAGAAGAAAAAACACTCTTGTACATGTAATACGGAAGTAAGATTAATTGAAGAATTACAGTAAACACTGGTCAAAAATTTGTTTTTAAGTTTTTTGACGGTGAACATATGTAACTTGTTTCCTTTCCAAAGATCATATCAGTTTGTTTGACCAAATATATTGTGTATGTGACGGTCTGTGCAAGTAAATATTACAGGGATGTGATACTTCCGCGGAATCGCGGATTTCCGCGGGTCCGATACTGACCGATTCCGTTATTATATGTATTTTTATACTTCCGCCAGGCTAATTTCCGGTTATTTCCGCGGGTCATCAAATGTATGAATCTCATCCCTGATATTATGATGTTGCCTGTGTTGCACTCTCTGTGAATGTATGAAAGATTTTATTAAAAAATGACATTGCTTTTTAATTGCAGGGAATATATTTTATGATTTCTTCATTGGACATGAACTCAACCCAAGAATAGGAAACTTTGACTTCAAGTTTTTCTGTGAATTAAGACCAGGTTTGATTGGTTGGTTGATGATTAATTTGGTATTTCTGACTGAAGCATATCAAAGCAACAACGGTGTACTACCTCCAGCCTTGACCTTAGTGGTAGTTTTCCAAGCCCTGTATGTTGCTGATGCATTATGGTTTGAGGTAAAGGTTTAAACATGCTTGAAAACATTCAAAAATACTTATTTTCTATTTAGTTTAGGGCTATTCCAGAAAAATTTATCACCCAGGTGGGAAAGCCAGTTTGAATTTTTTTTCTCTTGGTCCTGGGGGTCAGCCTGATGTTGACTAATGGTAGAAATAATTTTTATACGACCGCAAAAAATTTGAGGTCGTATAATAGTATGGCGCTGTCGTCATTGTCGTCTGTAGACACTTTTGTTTTTGGTCAATAACTTAATTTCTAGTTGACCAATCCTTATGAAATTTTAACACAGTGTTCCTTGGCACAAAAGGAAGGCTGTGGTGAGTTTTGGTTATTTTGGCCCCTCCCAAAGGGGCCAAAAGGGGGAAAATTGGGTGTTTTCACATATTTGGTTGTAGAATATCTATTATGTATTGGATTTTGATGGGGTTTCTTTCAGTGTGTTCCTAATTAAATTTCCTATCAGCAGTATGTCAACGGATTTTACGTGGCATGTACTGTTCACGAGATAAATGGGGCTCAAAAAGGGGGATTTTCAAAAATTTCAATTTTTTAATTTTTAGTCCGATTTTGATGCAGTTTTTTGCAATGGATTCCTCTTGAAAAAAACATAGAGCTGCACCATCAGCTTTTTGACAACTTGTTTCTTTTCCTAGCTATGAGGGGCCAAATGGGGACAAAATTGCAAATTTGCAGAATACCTACAATTTTTTATTTTTCATCAGATTTTGATGGGATTTTTTTCTTTGGATTCCTCTTGATATAAGCTTTCTGTAGTATGGTATCAGATTTGGTGTAGCTTTTACTGTTTCCGAGCTACAAGGGGTCATAGGGGCCAAAATTGCAATTTTTGAAATAAGTGAAATCTTTGTTTTTCATGAGATTTCATTTGATTTGTTTTTGTTTTTTTTTGTTTTTTTGTTTTGAAGTCCTCTTGTTGTAAGGTTTTGGTAGTATATGTCAAAAGATTTTGCATAGCTCTTACCGTTTCTTAGCTGTAAGGGATCAAAGGGGCTGAAATTCCAATTTTCAAAATACGTAAAATCCTTTTATTTTTTT
>MJUU01048388.1:8043-21606 GCA_002080025.1 Modiolus philippinarum | reverse complement strand
AGCATACATCTCAATCAATGGGGATCTTTATAAGAACTCCACACTTCAAGAAAAAATAATGGATAATGTACAGGAGACAAAATTCATACAGATACATGTTAAAATTAACCAAATGCAACAACGCTTTACTGTTCTTCATCTTCTATACTTTCAACATTTTCTATATAGTCTTTTGTTGCCCAGTAAATAATTTTACGATTATCGTTTTTCGAAATTAACGCGTAAATCCGACTAAACAGTACTTCAGTACTTTGTTTTTATTGGATTTTAATGGGGTTCCTTTCTTGGGATTCCTTTTCTTGTATAGTTAAAGTAGTATGCAGACCAATTTGACATGTCTCTTACCATTTCTGATATATATAAGGAATTATAATGACTAATTTAANTACGTTTATCGTTTTTCGAAATTAACGCGTAAATCCGACTAAACAGTACTTCAGTACTTTGATTTCTTTTTGTTTTGTGTAAAGCATGCTTGGTAGAAACGTGACACAATGGTTGGCACGCTATTCTCACTGGCAATTTTTATTTTTTTTCTTGATTTTAGATGGACATATCACGGATCGTACTTGGAAATGTGTCTTTACCGTCACAGAGTTCAGACACCATTTTTACACATTTCTCAACATAACATATTTGTAAACAAATATTCTATTAATAGAGAATAACGANNNCCCCTTATGATCATCCAGGATAAAAATCAGAAATATTGCCTTATTTCTAATAGGAAAAACAATTTCTAAATTGGGAAAAACTTACAAATTTGTTTTAAGATTTCACAAGAAAATTAAAATGAAAAGCTGATACTCCATGTACACTGACTCTCTATTTTTAATAATTATAATACATCATAAATCCTCTTAATAGCAACAATTGATTTCTACTAAGACATAATATGACATCCACAGTAACATGCAGTATAATGGTCTTGAGTAGAAAGTTGTTTAACTTTTTTCTTTTAAACTTTATTTACAGGACGCTATACTGTCAACACTGGATATTATCCATGACGGGTTTGGTTTTATGCTGTTGTTTGGAGACCTTGTATGGGTACCTTTCTTGTATTGTCTTCAGGCTAAATATTTAGCAGAAAATAGCCAAAGCATGTATTGGTACTGGCTTGCAGCTATAGGAGTACTTAACTGTGAGTGTAAATAATATTTTAGAGTAAATCTCCCTAGCCAAGATGAAATATAGTTTCCACAACGAGAACTAGTTGATTATGAAATTTCTCACATCGAGTTAAATAAATTTTGCACATGTTTGAAAGCGAGGCTTGCCGAGCTTTTAAACATTTGAAAATTTATTTAACTACATGTAGGTGTGAGAAATTTAATAATTAACGTGTTTGAGTAGTGGAAATTGTTTCTGTAATGACTGGACTAAAAACACTGAGGATTGTATTCCGAATAAATTTGGCGGGAAATTTCATGGAACTTGTTCATCTCTCTAGATAGAACAAATGTTTCCACACTTTCAGGAAATGTGAAAATTGGATAGATATTGGAGAAACAACTTTTAACCAATTTTCTTGACAGTTTATTTTCTGCAAATCATAGTTTTTCGGTTGACAGTTTCTTTGCACTTTATAACAAAGATATGATTTTGTCTCGCCCACGACGAAAGGAGTAGAAAGCGAGACATATGCGTACAAAGTATGGCGGTGACGGCGTAAACTTTCATGTTAAGTTTTTGTGATTAGGTCATTTTCTCAATAACTATAAGTGGTAGGTCAATGATATTTGGTATAAAGGTTGGTCTTGAGTAGTACAGTGGATTCCACTTAATCGCAAACCTGATATATGGCTTTTGTCTGTGACCTCAATTTCACGGTCCAATGAACATGTTAAGTTTTTGTCCTTAGTTTAGTTTCTCAGTAGCTATTAGTGGTAGGTCAATGATATATGGTATGTAGGTTGGTCTTTGGTGGTACATGACAGTCTGTCATATGGCTTTTATCCTTGACCTCAATTTCACGGTCTAGTGAGCATGTAAGTTTTTATGATTAGGTCATTTTTGTTTTTAACTATAAGTGGTAGGTCAATGATATTTGGTTTATAAGTTGGTCTTTGGTAGTACATGACAGTCTGCTATATAGCTTTTGTCTTTGACCTAAATTTCACAGTCCAGTGATCATGTTAAATTTCCCAAGATCTATTTGTAAGGTCAATAATATTTGGTGTGCGGGTTTGTCTTAGATGGAACATGACAGCCTGCTATTTGGCTTTAGCCTTTGACCTCATTTTCATGGTCTAGTGAATATGTTTGGTTTTTTCATTATCTTTCATTAGTAGGTCACTGATATTTGGCATTTTCGTTTCTAGTGATTCATGATTCATGCTATATTGCTTTGTCGCAGTCTAGCGAACATTTTAAGTTTCTGATTTAATTGGTTGGAGTTTCCACATCAATTTTACGACCAAATAAGGATGGGCAAGACATCAATTTGGGTCCACACTTGTTTCATAATATTACTTCCAATGTTTCATATGCTGCAGATTTGAAGACAGTAATTTAATAAATTGTATGTGTTTTGTACAGCTGCAGTCAAAACTTGGACTTGATAGGAAATGTTGTTTACACTTGATATGTGGATATTTATGAAAAGGCATCGTCTATTTTACTATAAAGCATAATTAGGATGGAACGTTTTTTCTACAGTCTGCTCCATTATGCACTAGTCCGATACCTGAGACTAGTAAATTTGAATTCGGACTAGCAAAATTTTTTTTAAACCACTAGTCCAACCGGACTACTAAGAATTTTTTGTTTCAAAAATTTTATATTGTATTTTCCATTTCTGCATTGTCTTGCATTGTATTAGAATTTTTCTTTTTTTGTTTGGACTAGTAAAATTGGATTCGGACTAGTAAATCTGTTATCTCAACTAGCACGAAGGACTAGTAATGAGAAAATTTTTTGGCCCAGCCTGTATATTATTATGTTTATAAAAGCATGTCAATGTTGGGCCAAACTTAATGAAGTGATCGTCTGCTGTTTATTGACCTACTCATAAAAAATCTACCTACTCAAATAATTTTATTGCAATTTCCATGGAAAAATTTTTTATTCTCTTTTTATTTCATTTACTTTTAAAATTAGCCTCTTTCAGACATCTGTTGAAAAAAAGAAAAAAGAAAAACTCATTCACCTACCTACCTACTCACATAAAAAATTGATAGACAATAAACAGCATACAAAAATTTTGTTATGGTTGGCTTAGCTTTGTTCTGATAAAAATGAATCCGGGAAAATATAGTTCATTTCTTTGTTCTGTTTTTATACCCCGCCACACGTGGTTGCTTTGTATTATGTGATGCCCTCACTCGTGTGTCCGTCCGTCCGTCTGTCCGTCCGTCCGTCTGTCCCCCGAAGGTTTCTGACTGATAACTTTTGAAAGGAATAACATANCTGATTAAAAACAAACAAAATGGTGCTTAAATTTTGAAAATCGGATCATGTGTTCAAAAGTTACAGCAGATTGAAATCTTAAAAACGGCCTCTGAAGATTTATACAAAATGGCCGCCTTAAGACAAAATGATGTAATTTTGGAAATTTTTATTTGGTTATTGTAAATATATGCTTTTGATTTTTGTCAGAACTTAGTAAACCTGTTGTTCATGGACCATTCCCCAATAGGATGACACTAATACCAAGTCCTTCACAATCCAGCAACATTTGTACTTTCAGCATAATCTGAACTTGAAAATTCCTATGTATTTCAATGGGAAATTTAACGTGACAACAATTTTGCCTAATTTTTACCCACTTTTTTGGAAATTTTTCCCGAATTATTAGATATTTCATCAGGACTTAGTATTTACAACAAACTTCAAGTCCAATCACATTTGTAAACTTAGGTTTGGTTATTGTTTGTCATCAGCAACATTTGTTCTTTTGCAATTGTATGGTAAAAATTTGGTGCCATTTTGACTTCTCGGTGAAGATTTTGGTTATGGGTCCTTATTTATTATTACACTGAACTTTTAATATTTGTATTCAGGTCATCTTAATTTGTTGATTATTAACTTTTCAAATGTTTTATATGATAAAAAGAGTAGAGTTATATGTATTTGATCAAAAGAAACCTGTACAATGAGGGGTTAAAATCAGGCAAACCTCCATTATTTCATGTTTCATCAGTAAAATCATGGTATTGTCTGACCTCCCTATTATCAGCATTAAACTTCGTACAGTTAATCCATAATCCACAATGTGATTCTCACTTATTTTTTTACATCAAATAATACTTGAGCTGTAAAAAAGTTTTCCTTTCTAATTGTTCCCAAGTATTGATACTTTAAGTTTTGCCCTGAATTTGAGATCACAATCTTCATGATCGAGGTCAGCTACACATGATATACTCATTGCTGACAAAGCCAACCACCTTTCAGTGCAGACTGCACTTTGATCATCGGATTTCAATAGGATGTTTTTTCTTTGGATTCCTCTTGATGTAAGCTTTCAGCAGTATGGCAGCGGATTTTGCGTTGCTCGTACCGTTTTCGAGCTACAAGGGGTCAAAGGGGTCAAAATTGCAACTGATTCAAGCTCTTTATTGTGTCCATTTAATTACTGTATCAAGCTCTTTACTGTGTCTTCATTCATTTGAATTGCAGTCATGTTCAAATTTCAGTATTCGACATGCTGCGGTCGTATCATGCTGCGCTCGGCGTAGCCCTTTATTCTTTTTTTGTTTGGACTAGTAAAATTGGATTCGGACTAGTAAATCTGTTATCTCAACGAGCCCGAAGGACTAGTAATGAGAAAAGTTTTTGGCCCAGCCTGTATATTATTATGTTTATAAAAGCATGTCAATGTTGGGCCAAACTTAATGAAGTGATCGTCTGCTGTTTATTGACCTACTCATAAAAAATCTACCTCCTCAAATAATTTTAAATTTTATTGCAATTTCCATGGAAAAATTTTTTATTCTCTTTTTATTTCATTTACTTTTAAAATTAGCCTCTTTCAGACATCTGTTGAAAAAAAGAAAACAGAAAAACTCATTCACCTACCTACCTACTCACATCAAAAATTGATAGACAATAAACAGCATACAAAAATTTTGTTATGGTTGGCTTTGTTCTGATAAAAATGAATCCGGGAAAATATAGTTCATTTCTTTGTTCTGTTTTTATACCGCGCCACACATGGTTGCTTTGTATTATGTGATACCTTCAGTCGTGTGTCCGTCCATCTGTCCGTCCGTCTGTCCCCCGAAGGTTTCTGACTGATAACTTTTGAAAGGAATAACATACAGTTTTCAAACTTGGTATGTAGCTTGTTCACCACAAAACTCAGGTCGAGTTCGAATATGGGTTCAGAGGTCTAAGGGGTCCTGGAGTTATGCCCCTTGATACTTCGAAATTTGGTGAAACGTGGCGGGTTTTCATGTAATCCACCATTACTATTTTTCAGTTATTGGTTATTTTATGTTCAGAGGCAGTAACTCACAGAAGAATGAGTTCAGACAAAATCCATATAATCCAGCTCTAGCACGTAAGTAATTACATAAAGATAAAATAAAAAATCAGGTAGGCTGAAATTGAATTATTTTTATTTTATCTGTATTTAATTTGATCATTAATTTTAATAAGAAATGGTCACCATTTTACTGTTTAAAATTAAACGAGTGCAATAGTCTAGTGTTATTTTGCTTCAAAGTGTTTTCTGCATCAGTCAGTGGTATTAATCAATAATAATTTAAATTACAATAAGGTCCTATCAAGTTAATTTGTAGATTCTCATCCACCTGTAACAAAAAATCTGGGGTGGGTGGGAGGGTTTTATTTTATTTTTTTACTGATTTTCACTGAAATTGATAGAAATGTATAGAAAATTTCTGAATAATTTAAAAAAAATTGAGCTTAGAAAAAATGGGGCAGGTTGGGATGAGAATCTATTAATTAATTTGATGTGGCCTAATGGGGATTTTTTTACTTGGTTTCTAGCTACAGATACATGTATGTAAGAAGAAGGTTAACAATGGCATCTGCTGCATGAAATAGAATAGGTACAGCACCCATAGTATGCCAGTATCTAAAATGGCTAATTCCAACCTTGATGAATATACCCTTTCAATACACTTAATTGAGTATGTACAAAAATATAACTGGATCTCATCTTTCTGAAACTGAGAAAAAATGGTTGCCAACTTATCAATTAATCATATTCATTGCTATGGTCAATATACAACTGAAGAGGAAGCGAATATGTCATGATTGCATTAGTTTCCTTTACCTTTATGAGGTACTGTGAAAGTACTATTGTTCGCGGGGTTCAAATTTTCGTGGATTTCGTGGTTCCCTTAAACCACGAAATTAAGTTCCCAACGAAATGGATTTTTCCCATAGAGTTTTAATGTAGGGACTTTGAAACCACGAATTTAAGAACCCATGAAATAGTGATTTTTATGAAAACCACAAAAATTGATGTCCACGAATTAAAGTACTTCCACAGTATTTGAAATGGACAACCAGTCACATAAACAACAGATAATATACTGTATTTTAATTTGAGTCATAAGACATTCACTTTCAAACAGAACTTTAACTGGTACCAAGCAATCAAGCAGGCAAAATACCCAGATAAAGTCCTGTTATTGATTACTTAGTATTTCTTTTTAGTGCTTGCATTTTCTGTATTTTTTTTCAACCATTACAGACTTGGAAACTATTCCAACATCAACAGGAAAGAGACTATTGGTATCTGGATGGTGGGGACTATGTAGGAAACCTAACTACCTTGGTGATATTATCATGTGTATATCTTGGTCATTACCATGTGGTGAGTAATTTGTTATTATTTATTCATTTTAAACAGGTGAGTTCTTATGGCTGGCTAGACATATTGATATCATTGGAAAAGTTACATTTTGAGGGTTTCTTTTTGCCTAGCTAATTGTACTAGAAATACAATGGGAGATGTAATTGCAGTGATGGCGAAATTCAATTTTCTTTTACAGGACATTCGGTCTGGAAAACATGATGGATTAAATCTTTACCAGACCGAATATTTTTCCGTGACACCAAGATTTCAAACCTAACAGAAGAAGTAAATACAAGGAAACATTATATAATTGGTGACATGCAACTCCCGAGAAAAAAATCCTTGTGAGGTCGCTTCCTCATCCACAAGTTCCTCATCATCTTCACCAAAATACAAAACAATATATTTCAGTAGAGACAAATGAAATGTATTTTGTATTTAGCTTCCTCTCTGGATGATTTTCTTCATATTTATGTTGTCGTTCCTTGTTTTTTTTTTTTTTNCAGTGATGGCGAAATTCAATTTTCTTTTACAGGACATTCGGTCTGGAAAACATGATGGATTTACCAGACCGAACAAATCTTTACCAGACCGAATATTTTTCCGTGACACCAAGATTTCAAACCTAACAGAAGAAGTTAATACAAGGAAACATTACATAATTGGTGACTTGCAACTCCCGAGAAAAAAATCCTTTGAGGTCGCTTCCTCATCCACAAGTTCCTCATCATCTTCACCAAAATAAAAAAACAATATATTTCAGTAGAGACAAATGAAATGTATTTTGTATTTAGCTTCCTCTCTGGATAATTTTCTTCATATTTATGTTGTCGTTCCTTGTCTTTTTTAAATTTTTATTTTTATTATTTTTTTTTTGCTCACTGACACTGTTTGAAGGGTTTTTCCAGGGATTCTGTTAGGATTTTTTTAAATGGAATTTTAATGTATATTTGGGATTTTTTTTATCAACAAAGATGAACTTGATAAAATTGTATAATCATGAAAATCAATTGAATCAATGTTAATGTTTTTGTCACCCGTTACATTCATTTATTTGACTTGCATTTTTTTTTAATTATGAAAAAGTTCATGATAACACCAGAAGCATAGCAATTATCATCTTATCATGAGTAAATATTCTAGTTTCTACCTTTCAGATGCACAATTTGAAAGAAATGTGCACTGAAAATTTTCAGATCCGGAAAGGTTTTATTCAGATCCGTTTTCCAATTTCATAGAACCGGAAGTCGCCATTTGCAATTTTGTTGACAAACAGAAGACTGATTATATTTGATTTTGGCTGTTCTACCATGAATATTTACACAAAACATAAGCGGTACTTTGATTGGATGCAAGCTCGAAATGTTTTTCTGTAAATAAAGTGTCAGTACTTATGAGCTTTTGATCTGGGAACATCATGATCACAAATTTTCATACCAGAAGTGTAAACAATAAAAACCAAATACGGATTTAGACCTGAAATTTACCGGACAGTCGGACCTACAACTTTAAATTTTTTACTGGAGACCTGTGACAATTTTACCGGACTTGTCTGTCGGTCTGACAGTATTTCGACATCACTGTAATTGTCAGATCTTCATAATAGCAAGTTAAATTCAAAGAGCAATAGACCAGAACAGAGATTACACATCCCAAGGAGGGCCTTGAAAACTGAAAGACTTTTATACATTATTTGATCTTAAAAGCTTGAAGGAAAAGGTTTTTTCCAGAAGAATTGAAGCGGGAACTTGTGCCTTTAAATTTCAGTTCATATTATTAAACAAAATAATATTTCTGTATGAGAAACAATGACTTTTGAAGCATTTTCAGTAAGATTTGGAATAGTTTATACTTATTGACTGGTTATGAGGGAATAGCAAGTTTGTTGTCCCCGAGACCCTGACTTGACCGAGGTGTAGCCGAGGTCAATAGTTATGGGTTAAGGGGACAACAAACTTGCTATTCCCTAATAAACAGTCTATAAGTGTTTTATTATACGGAAAACACAAGATTTACAACTTTTGAACCATTTCTCTCATTTCTATGAAAAAGAAAGGAAATGGGGTAAAGTCTAGTCCTTATTTTCTAAATTTTGTATTCTTATTAAAACATACTCAATTGCATCTATTTTATTTCACAAAATTTTATTTGCTGCAAATTGAATAGCGTTCACTGTAATTTGCATAACTAGTTTAGAGTTGTCACTTCGAAACAAAGATTTCAGAGCATTCTGAATTATCAACATTACTTTTATCCAATGGGATTCACAAATGTACAGTCTTATAAGTATTTTATTATACAAAGAAAAAAAAAACAACATTCACAATTTTTGTATCGTCTTTGAATAATATTTCTTCATTTCTAGTATTTTTTTTTCTAAATTTTGTATTCTTATTAACACATAAACAATTACATCTTTTCTTATCAACAAATTTTATTCTGCTGCAAAGTGAGTAGTGTTCACTGTAATTTGCATGAGTTGTCACTTGGAAACAATGATGTCGGAGCATTGTGAATAATCATCAGATTTTTTATCCAATAGAAAGCAAGAAAAAAGTTCGAGAAAAATATTCATACTGCCAGTCAATAGTCTAATAAACTATTGACTGGTAAATAGTTACAAAACTGGAAACTCAAAAGGTGAAAAATAGTAATTTTATTTTAGAAATTTTAGTAGTAATGTTCATATACTGAGGTATAATAAGATTAATTATTATACCTCAGTATGTATTTTCTGTATAAGTTGTTTATTTGATTTACTGTTTGTCACACTTGTCACAAACAGACTATTGACTGGTGTTGAACTATGTACTGGTCAATAAGTAGGACGATGAACTATGTACAGATGACGTCACATTGATACCTTTGATGTTTGATTTTGGTACAATAAAGCACCTATTTACTGGGTATGAGAACAAAAGCAAGTTTATGGTTTCCTTCGACACCCAACTATTTTCCTCTGCTTCGCGTCGGAAAGTACTTACATGTATTTCTTGGGAAACCATAAACTTGCTTAGTTGCTATTGTTCTCATAGCCTGTAAATAGATGTATACTATTTTCAGGAAAAGAGACAGAAAATTTTTAAAAAGGGACTTGTGGGTCAAGGGCATCAAGTTAGGGGGTATAAGATATTGGTTGCAGTTCCAAATGATAATAAATAAAAGTAATCAAGTCTTGTTGTCTGAGGACATTTCCTCAGTCAGTTTTAGAAAAAGGTTTTAACATTTTTAAGAAAGTTAACAAATGTGATTGCGACAGCTAAAATGACCATCATGACCATTTGAAGTAAATTTGAAAAAAAAAAAAAATGAAATTTCAATTAATTTCAAATTAGTTTACCCATAACCAATTTCTCTATCTACAGTGACAATTATGCTACAGCGAAGTTGTCAATGATAGTCCTGGTTATTGTTGCTGACATTGGGGTGATTCCTGTCTTTATCTCGCCCCTTTCTTCTTATTTGTAATATTAGTGCAAAACTGTCAACATTTCTGAGACTCAGTAATTGTTATTCATAAGTGGAGGATGAATAGAGAAACAGAACTATACAGGGTACACCAACTACACACGTTTCATAGTAACAATAATATTTTTCTCAATGAAGTATACATGTAGCAAACACAATAATCACAGCAGGGGTGAATTTTCCAGTTGCTGGATATTATTGAAAGCACTGTCCTTGAAGACTTTATCAAAGTGCCTGAAAAGTCCTTGATGACTTTGTTAAAATGCCTGAAAAGTCAATGAAACTGTAATATGGATTGGTTTTATATGTCTTTTACCCTGTCACAGGAGAAATTATGACCATTTAAACTTTGAAATTTTGCCAAAAAACATGGTTGTATATTTATATTTTAGGTTTTTCTACTCCTGTTGTATGGTTTTATCCTGTGTACTTAACCATTCTGCTGATACATAGACAGAGGCGTGATGAAGAAGTTTGTGCAAGGAAATACAAGGCCAGTTGGGATCGGTATTGTGAGAGGGTTAAATATAGAATCTTTCCCAAGATTTATTAATAGACAATTAGTAACAATAATATAAGTGCCAGGATTTCATTAAGTTAAACATTTATTTAATATTCATTTTGAATTACTCTTGTAGATGCAGTCCTAGAACCAAATTTTGGAATTTGATGTTTTATAGTGAATTTTAAGATCAACAATAAAATGGCCAGTATAATTTGGAGGGAAACGTGTATAAATTTTTTTTATAGATTTTGTTAAGATTATTTTTAATTTTTCTTACATCTGAAATAATTACTGTTTGATAAAAAGTAAATTTTGATCTCATATGAATGGATCACTGCCATTAGGTAGTTGAATTTTATGCAGATTTTTTTACAAGTTAACGTCTGTTTTGTGTTTCCTAACAGATTTCTAAAATTAATGAAATTTTATTGAGATTTCTTCTAATACTAATGAAATTTTATTGATTTTTTATTGAGATTTTTAATATTAATGAAATTTTATTGTTGTTGTGCATGCCAGACTATAAAATAAGATTTAAGGCCATACTTTTTAAAAAATAATCATTATTTTATGTACAAGATTATTTGAGAAATTGATGCAATTTTATTAAAGACTTTATGTTCTGTTTATATGTAAACAGTATTTCCTTGAAGCAGGAAACTTGACAATATTGTAGCCTATGATCAATCTTATCCTTCAAAGGTGTATAAAGTGGTGTTTATATGATAAATATTGATACGTAAAATTGACAAATTATACCATAATTTCTCGATTTTTTCGTCAGTTTACAATTTTTGGAGGAAAGCCCATTTTTAAAATTATCATATTTTTCGTCACTTTTGGAATTTATGTAAGTATTACAGGATTTATTTGAAGAGAAAAACAACAAAAGTTTGCCGAGTTGTTGATCAAATTGTTTATTTACTCGTGATGTATTTGTTTCTACAAAAAAAAGAGAATGTCAATAGAGCTAAATCCCTACAGCATTGTTTTTTCAGTTTTATCACTCAAGGTAATCTCTCTTATGTATATTATTTTACATAAAACGATGTCTTGTCTGGTTTTCAGGAAGTGTATTTATAAATTCCTTAAACATTCCTTGGACGAGTTCATTTTGTGTACACAAAAAGGGTGGGTTTCACTTTAACCTTTGAGGAAACATTGGTTATTTGTGTACATATGATAATTATTGCTTTTGTTCTCACGTCCGTGTGTTTAAACAACAATATCAGAGTCCAATTCATCCCTAATTAAATGCAATTAATTGACAAACTTTCACTGGTAGCATGTGTTTACACACAGATTTTGATCTTCTGTATGGTTTGACCCTGAGGTAAAGATTTGCATCGGAAGTGAGGGAAGGTACGGGGTTGAAACTTTCTGTAATTGTCAAAAAACAAGAACTTCAAGGATAATAAAATGTTTGAGAAATCTGAATTTTGCAATCAGTTTCATCATGAATAATAATAAAAAGAAAGCTAATCTCATTTCTCTTCTTTCTTTTTTTTTCTATTTTTTTTTTTTTAAATTTTATTTCTTTTTATTTAAATTATCTATATTCTATATTTTCCTTGAGATATTCCTCTTCTATAATGTAATAAATAATTCCTAATTTAAAAATTCAGTTAAGGTAGTTGGGGTGTCTAAAACTGAGCTTCTTTTTTGCGCATCTAAGCAAAACTTTAGTAATTTAATGAGAATGGTGTCTAAATGATTTTGTATGTCTTTAATACAATAATTTAAATAAAAATGAACAATAAGTATCATGTCTCTTCTAATAATATTGCATATTTGCCAAAAATTCAAAAAGTGTAATCAAAGGGAGACAATTCTATACTAAAATACCATGGAAAAAGTCAAATTTTCTAAATTTGTCAAAAAAATAAGGTTGTGGATCCCAATTCCTTTTTCAACTAGTCTAAAGCATTTTAACAAAAACATTAATTAAAAATTTTCCAAAAGTATGTTGTTTTTTTCTATTTTGAGGTGCCAAATTACTTTGATTAAGTTATCTCCCCTTTCTTGAAAAACTAACATATTCTTCATGTTTCATGAAATAACTTTTTCAAAAGGCCCGTGACATATCTTTTTTATGTCTTTAAATTGAAGTTCTGTATTATATCAATAAATATACAAAGTTTGGAAAAAATTGTATGTCAGCTTATAGAAAAAATATGCCATTAGATTGTGGTATAGGGCTATTTTCCATATATTTCTATTATAAATATAGTGCAAAAAACCCAAATTTGACCAATCTTTAGAACCCTGTATCTTTTTTGTCATATCCGTGACACCCAGATTTTTTTGCATATTTTTATAGAATATCGCTCAAAGTTTCACTGTACAAATTTTTAAAAAGTTCTTATGTTAGAAACCAAGACACCTGAACTACCTTAACTTTTTCTCTCATCCATTACGAAAATAATCTTGAGTCCATCTGTGTATTTTTATGTCAAAATTTAAAGTAATTCCCCGTACAGTACCTCAATTTAAATTGAAGATAAAAATAGCACGCTTTACCGGAAGTTAGTTTAGGCAGTACACAACGTTGACAATTAACTGTTGTTAATCAATAAATTGAATGTATAATTACACAATAAGTCAATTAAAGAAAACAAGGGTATGCAAACAGGTGATAAGAGTTGTTAAAACAACATTACACATGTCAAGGTGAGAAATCATGCGTGCATTCAATTGACCCAGATCCAGGCCAGATCTTCACCTATTTGTTATATAAACAGGTAAATTAAAACAAGACTCGTATTTGTCAAAAGTTTTATTTTAATCGTAAATTACAATACAAAAACAAATAAAAAAA
>MJUU01048387.1:0-22494 GCA_002080025.1 Modiolus philippinarum | reverse complement strand
GGCCTACAGCTTTACCATATCTTTGTATCAGACACATCAGGGTCTACAGCTTTACCATATCTCTGTATCAGACACATCATGGTCTACAGCTTTTCCATATCTCTGTATCAGACACATCACAGTCTACAGCTTTACCATATCTCTGTATCAGACACATCACGGTCTAAAGCTTTACCATATCTCTGTATCAGACACATCATAGTCTACAGCTTTACCATATCTCTGTATCAGACACTTCACAGTCTACAGCTTTACCATATCTCTGTATCAGACACATCACGGCCTACAGCTTTACCATATCTCTGTATCAGACACATCACAGTCTACAGCTTTACCATATCTCTATGTCAGACACACCACGGCCTACAGCTTTACCATATCTCTATATCAGACACATCACGGCCTACAGCTTTACCATATCTCTGTATCAGACACATCACGGCCTACAGCTTTACCATATCTCTGTATCAGACACATCACAGTCTACAGCTTTGCTATATCTCAGTTTATATTGGACCCTATTGGAAAACACATTTAGAGATATACTCAGAAACTACTGAACAAATTGGAACCACCCATGGCCACAATTATCCTTGTATGGTTTGCACCTTATCCAAGATGGCCGCCAGCATTAAACACAATTTTAAAATTGAACCTTTATATGTGAGAATACACTTGAAGATCTCCTCTGAAACTACTATTTAATTGGAACCAAACTTGGTCACAATACTAGTAGTACTGCAATGGTCCCTCCAAAAAAGTTCTGTTGCGTTTCACCCGTTCATCCTATATGGCCAACAGCGAGAAAAAAAGTTTAAACATAGGAACCTACGGGAGAAAACATTTAGAGATCTTCTCTGAAACTACTGAGCCATTTGCAACCAAACTTACTCACAATAGTCCAGAAATGTTCCTCTCTTCAAAAAAATGTTTTCAGGTTTGCCGTTTTCCAAGATGGCCACCAGCCTAGATCTTTTGGGTAAATTCATTCAGAGATCTCTGAAACTATTGTGCCAATTTGAACCAAACATGTCCACAGTTCTCCAAAGGTAGTCCCCTCCAAAAACAGTTGTTTGTTCATGTTCGCATCTCGTCCTAGATGGCCAAGCAGTGGGACCATAGTCTTATTTTTAAGTCCTGTGAAAACGCATTTAGAGATAGTCTCCTTTGAACATGCTGGACCAGGTGGAACACAGTAATGGCCACAAGAGTCCTCGGGTGATGCTCTCCCAAAATATTTCCAGGTTTATATCGTATCGTTAATATGGCCGATGAACACTGAATATGGCAGGGAACGTAGTTTAACATTGGACCTTGTTGGTAAATGCTTTTTAGATATCTTTTTTTAAACTACTTGACCAATTGGAATCAAACTTGGCCATAATCGTACACGGGTGATCCCTAAAAATGTTTTTATGAGATTTGCATCTTCTCCAAGATCGCCGCCATTGGGGAACATAGTTACATTGGAACCTATGGGACAACTGTCATAATCTCCGTTGAACTAGTAGAATACAACTGAGTCATTTGGAAGCGAACTTGGCCACAATGGTCTTCGGTAAGTCCCCTACAAAAGTGGTATTTTCTAGTTTGCACATGATCCAAGATGGTCGCATTCGTGGAACATAGTTAAAAATGGTACCTATTTTAATCTTATCCTCTGTAACTACTGAGCTATATGGAACCAGACTTGGCCCAAGTCCATTGGCGATTCCTTACAAAAAAGTTTTTTCTCGAGTAAGCATCTTTCTGGAACAGCTTCCAGCGACAGACTTTTCTACCCTTACGATTTTGACGTAAGGTTTTTGAGGTCATCTGACGCCCTTGTACGATAGTTCATCATTTCCTTACCTTTTTATCAAATTGCAGGATTTCCACATACTAGTAACTTTCAGTTACTGTCCCTCATTTCAGTGCGATTCAGTATATCAAAGATAAAATAGTCCTTTCTTTAAATAAAAAGGGATGTAAAAATTATGTTTAAAATAGAATTGTTTTCTGTTAAAAAATGGTACTCTCAGCTTGAGATGACTACAGAGTGTGTTTTTCACGGTAAGGTGTAGTTTCTTTGCTTGGAATATATTTTATGGCAATATATAGTGCCTTACTTTACTATTTGTCATCTCTGTATATGATTGCTCACTATCTTTAACCAGGAGGGGTATGCAAGCCTACAACGAGAACGTAGTTTAAGATTGGAACCCATTGAAACACTTTTAAAAGTCTGCTCTAAAACCACTGGGCAAATTTGAACCATATTTTAACGCTGGACCCTTTAACATAGACTATGCTAGCTAATGCCTAAGTGGGCGATAAATGCTTGAACCAGCAGACTTGCGATCACTCGATATTTGACTTGCCGCTGAAGGGTTATTGGCGTCTGATGTGCGGTCGTCATCCAGTTTTTGTAATCCATGTCAAAATGGACGTTGGTTAAATTCTATCTAGAATACGATGCTAGTACCTGTTCATAATCTACTGTGGCTTATTTAGACTGGACTAGGCGAGACATTGTGTATAATAATCTTTATTTGCACAAATAAACCCTAATATAACGGGTTAAAGAAAAATAAAAACAATACAATCACATACAAATTTACAATTGTTTACAACAAATAACCATGATAACAAGAAGATTAATTATATTTAATGAAGTAAAATTGGCCAATGTGGACCTCATTTTCGCAGTTCTACAGACCGCTTTATAGAGTCAACAACACTGGACAATATACTTGTATCTGGATTCAATTTTTTTTTAACTTTGATGGAGAATCAAGCTGGTTAAAATCGGTTACATGGTTCAATGAAAATATATAGCAATTTATCTTGTATTAAAGTCATTCGGATAATTGTATAGAGAAAGGCGATCCGAATAGTGCTGGAGATCGGGTTGTACTAACAAAGAAGGGATATGGAGAGACAAAGTCTCTACAACTACACTATTCAAACTAAGCAGTCGAACAGCGCTTTTACTGTTATTCTTCATCTTTAAGTCACCATGAGGCCTTCAATAATGAGCTTTAGTCATATCCCATAGAAAGTTCAAAACGGTCCCTGGCACAAACAGGTTACTCCTTGAAACACATACAGCATAACGAAATTTTATAGTTATTTATGCAATTTGGGTATTTTTTGTACTATAAACCTTGCTGCAAAAGTGTTCTTGCAATTGCTATCATCCGTTGCTCGACAAAAAGACTAATAGAAGACGATTACAACAAAGGGCACTCATCGAGCCAATAGCAAGAAAACTTGACATGATAAAATCATGAGATTTGGGCACAATAATATGTACGACTCTGAAATTGTCTCATTGCAGATTGGACCATACACTCTTACTTTAGTTTGCGGGGTATATTTCCACATGCAAATGGGGCTTTTCGAAACATCTCTTTCGATTTATTGATGTCCAATCAGCGAGGGGACATCAGTTATCGAAATGGCCATATGCAGAAAGCAAAAATACAGCATGAAACTTCGGTATTTTTTTTATTGGATATTCTTATAATAATTTATGCGCCAAAGGGTGATGTACTAGTATCGTTTTAAATAAATATTAAGAAGTTCGACTCATTATGGACACGTGACCATATAGATACTTTTAGTCTGAATGCTGACTTTGAGAGATTGTTAGATGAACACGGACCCAAATTAAAACAATGGATGAAACCGGGTGCACAGAAGCATATCATGGTCCTTATAAGACACCCGCTGTATTGAACAAGTCAACAGATATTTCTCACCTGTCCACAAGATCGTGATGTTGACCGTAAAACTTCTGCAGTGGTGACTTCAAAATGTCACGGGTAACATATCCTTGCTTGAGTAGTCTATTTGTGAGCACATCCGGACTCTATCAAGGAAGCCACAGTAACAACCACAGACCCTTGAGTAACGAATGTGTTTGGAGATGTGAACTCCATATACCGGCGCTATTGCCTGGAATGTTGCAAACTGACTATTGGAAAAGTGAAGTCATCGTGTTTGTCATAAAGATTAGTTTCACCTGTTCACGGTAGCCTAACTCTGTTACCAATTTCAAGAATGTGGTCGAGTTGGAATTGTCTGTAGTATCCTTAATTTCGAGCTTTTTGGATAGATCACGTAAAGAAAATCACCAAAGCGATGGGTTTTTGGTGAAAAAATATCATCTACAAAATAGAAGCTAAAGTTTAAAGTATTGGGCTAGTTTTTTATCTTTATCTTGATGAAGCCCTTTGATGAATACAGCCTAATAAGAGTTGAGAAACCGATCTGCTGGAAGAGGTACACAGTTTGTATCCATTGGAATTCCGTAAGTCTGTCGAAAAACAAGTCCTCTAAACTTGGCAATTGTCGATTAGAAACTCTAACATTTTAATCACTTCCTTTTTTTTTGTTTCTTTTGGACATGTTGGAGTCATATTTCAAAAAGTAAGCTTTTTACTCTACTCTCAACAATGTACTTATATCTCCGTTTACCGTTCTAACTTGAGAACATCTATGAATAATATCTCAAGTTCAGCCGAGATGAATGAGGAATGTAGTATAAATTGTGAAGAAGTCAACTGTTTTATGCTGTAACAGTGTGATAATGATCTAGTATTTAAAATGTCAGTAGACAATAGTTTTTTAATATCCACATTTCATTTGCACCGCTTCTTGAAAAGCAAGTATCACAATATTTTTGAAGGCTCTCAAAATTTTTAAGATTTGTATCTCTAATCCTTCATGTAATCCATGTACTTATCTGTCCTTATTTGCTAATGGTGAGCTTTCTACCTCCACTTAATATGATACGACTGTTGGGAATACTGAATTCATCGAAAAAAAGAAAAAAAAAGACTATTATATGAGTATAAAAAACAATCTATGCTTTATCGAATTCCTTAAATCACCCTGTATAACCCCGATACAGATAAATCCGGAAGTTGATGCGCTCAAGTCGAGTGTTCCAATCTTATCTCAATGGGGACAATGAATAATCATCAATTTACATGCAAGATTTTATGTCTTTGTAAATAAAGAAAACTAAAACACATTTTTTGATACATTTAAATGCCATTAATATTAAAATAAAGACGTGTGTTGTATGTAAAACACTCCAAATTTGCAAAACGCACGACCATGTTATCAATTTTTGGTTCATCAACACGTTAAAATTGTGTTAGTATTTGCCTATTCCGATATCACTTTGTTATTGATAATGCATTTCTAAAAAGATTTTTACGTATTTTACATACATGTATATCAACTCAACGTTATACCATCTTTAAACCCATGAAATATGCATGTTATCTTCTGACGTACTTTTTGTAAATATGTACACCTCGTTAACTGGTACTTTTTCAAATTTTGTACGATTCGTATTCCAATTTCAGGAGTAAATAAAGACAAAATTTCAGAGCCTTTTGCGCTAATTTCAAGATAAGTAACTCCATACTGTTGGAAACAATACCTATCGAAACTATAAAGAAAGAAACGCTGATTAAAATGGCTAAAAAGTACGATCTGAACGGTGTTAATAAAAGTCTACTCTTGTCACTTCTTGTAATAAAATGGATATAAGGAAACATCTACAATGGCTGAAAATTACAATAACATGGTACAATCTGCAACCTTGGAACTACACAAGAGAAACACAAATAATAAATATAGACAAAAGACAAATGTTAACAGGAACTCGGTCTTGGTACCGGTAATAGCACATTTAATCAAAGATTCGATTGAACAACAAATCACCAAAGCCAACGACACCCATTGACATAACGCCATTCAAATGTTATACTACTTTCGTTACAATACTGCCCTTTTCCACATTTTCAGATGAAGAACAACAATATTTACTTTGAAAATCCAATCAGTTACCACTATAAGATGAAGGACAACAATAAAGTATACAAAAGAACTCGCCGAATTCGTCTCGTACATTTTACTCCATATTTCCCTAACTGTAGCCTAAAATTAGCGTTAGAAAACGACAGTAAAGTAAATTAATAAATCGAGACGGAGCAAATTCCGGAAAATAATATCTCACTTTTATTAAACCAGTTTATCTCAATATGATAAACTTAAGTATCTTGATTCCAAGGCATTCCTAGCAAACCCGTCCTTGCTGCATTTGTCGGGATTCTTCTTAAATACATACAGGTTCAGACATCAATATCCCGAACCAGAAAATATCTTCCTTGAAATTCCTGCAGTGTTTAAAATAAACCATAGGCTCAGATTAATCCGTGATAGAAGTTGATCCAGTGGTATCAGTGTACAATTTCCGTATGTATCACTAAAGACCGTATGACTTTGCGTCACCCATTGGTGGATCCAAGGGAGGGGTTCCAGGGTTTAGAACCTCCTTTTTTCTGACAATCATGTATTTTTTAATGAATTTCCCGATTTTTTTACTAAGAAATACCCCAAAAATTTTCGCGCCTCGCTCTGCTCGCCGAAATTTTCGTACACTTCTAAATTTGAACCCCCCTGACCTGCGCATGTCACCTATGAAACAGAATATTTCTGAATTTGGTTCTATCCGAATTAGTAAATGGTCAGACCTTACATTTGTCAATATTTTATACCATGACATAGGCTACATGGTCTGTCAATGTTTTATACAGAGCGATGTTCTAACTTATGAAAAGAGCGAGTAGACAAAACAAAAAAAAAACAACACTTTACAGTGAAGTCAGTACCAGCCAAGAACAAGAATAGTACTTACATTGTAGTTGCCCAACACTATGATATACTTAATTCGCAGAGACCGTTTTGTGGTGTTTGTGTGTGTGTGCAGTGGTATTAAATTCAAGACAAGTGGGTAGTTTTTCGACATTTAAAGGGATATATTGATAAAATATCACGGGCAAAAGGTCAAATTGTCAGGAATTGTTTAGGGGGAATCGTTATACTAAGAGTCCTTTAAACACATATATATTGCCAATTCTTTATCCTATTGAAATTGGGTGCAAATTTTAGTCAATCGTTCATCTGATGATGTAATGCTATAGAATATTCATCCTGTGTTGACATATTCGTTTGAGTATCTCAGGCCTACGCGCCAGTAATGTCATGGCAAACAATTACATCATGTTTACATCAGCAAACAAATACCGGAGCAAGAACGAGAAAAGGGGGAATTCTAAAACATAAATCCAAAATCACGGCAATTCACAGCCAACACGAATTGAGACAGTGGGCGTCTTTGGGCTAGGAATTTTATTGTTCCGAGTGTCGAATAAGAGTATGTTATCGTGTTATTCCGCTCTAACACCAAGAACATTCATATTTGTATCAATATGGCTGCCATCAGAAAGATTAAATGGAAAATTTAAAAGAGCAAATAAATAAAGTGTTAAAAATACACGAGACAGTCTTGGAAATTTGACTGACGACTAGTTCTGTTTGGCACCCCTAAATTAATGTCTGTGCTTATTATTTCAACCACGATATGGGTAGTCAATCAAATAAAAATGGGTCAAAGACTCAAATGGCCGGGTTGCGTTTTGGTACTTCTAGCTATAAAATGTTGATCAATTGGTTCCCTAATGGGTCTGTGTATATAATATGTTGAAAATATTGATAAAAGATGACTAAGTAAAAAAGTCTGGAAAAATATGAAATAATATTGGAAATAATTCCATAAAGTCAGGTGCACATTTTCAATATATATAGAAACATTCTGTGAAGTTGATGAAAATTGTAGGAGGAGTTGATTTCACAAAATAGGTACCCTATGTTAAACATTTTGATAAAAAAATGACTAAGTTCCAAAGTCCGGAAAAATTGGAAAAAAATTTCCCAAAGATTTCCATAAAGTCAGGTGCACATCTTCAATATATATAGAAACAGTCTGTGAAGTTTCAAAGATGTGGGTTGAAAACTGTAGGAGGAGTTGATTTCACAAAATATGTACCCTATGTTAAACATTTTGATAAAAAAAATGACTACGTTCCAAAGTCCGGAAAAATTGGAAAAAATTATCCAAATATTTCCATAAAGTCAGGTACACATCTTCAATATATATAAAAACATTCTGTAAAGTTTCAAAGATGTGGGTTGAAAACTGTAGGAGGAGTTGATTTCACAAAATAGGTACCCTATGTTAAACATTTTGATAAAAAAATTACTAAGTTCCAAAGTCCGGAAAAATTGGAAAAAATTTCCCAAATATTTCCATAAAGTCAGGTGCACATCTTCAATATATATAGAAACATTCTGTGAAGTTTCAAAGATGTGGGTTGAAAACTGTAGGAGAAGTTGATTTCACAAAATAGGTATCCCATTTTCCCCGCCCGCCCGCCCAACATTCACCATACTATAACCCGGATTTGCACTCCGTGCAACCCGGCTAAAAATTATTCAAATGTAATTTGTTGAATTATGTAAAGAGACTAGACTATTTAAAAGCTCTAAGTATAAATAAAACTTTCATTTTCCATGTAGAAAATTGAAATAACACTTTGATGCAAGATACAAATTTGATTCTTTTTAAATATATAAGTTGCCCTTAAAAGGGCTGTTTTGTTTATAATTTATTTATTTTCATTCTCCACGCCGGTTACTTTTCTTTTAAATGTTTACACAATCTGCCTCTGTTGCCTTCCCGAATGATCTCGCTATATAAGTCGACATTCCATGGTCATTCATTTTCTTGAACTTCTGTTGTTTGGTTTTGCACCGTAGTTACTCGAATTCCAGTCTGTGGGTCGAAAAGATTAACAGAATGGTTAAATTTTGCATGTTCATGTGGTAGGCCAATTACTGGTCCGAGTGTACAATGGTACATGTACCTGACAACATCTGTTGCTGTGTCCGCATTACGTATGTAAAAAAACCTGAATATGTTCTGACTGGCTTTATTGATGTATATTGGCAAGTCCGGAGACCCACTGCCTCCTATGCGATGGATCAGAAGCGTGTTATGTTCCTCTGGTACGGCTTGCAATGGTACATCACTTTCTTTTCCGCCATCTTTGATCTCGAGTTCTTGTCACTCCTGCAAAAATGGGGAGTGAAATTTTGACCCGTGAACAATGTTCTCGGGTTGATGTTTGTGCCGTTTGGGTGATATTTTGACACGAGAACGTTGTACTCGGATTAAAAATTCCTCGCCCAAAGACGCCCAGTATAACAAAGACGAAACAAATAAACAAAAAATGAACAAGAACACCACAAAACTAAAGCACTAGCAGTGTGAACCCTATAAAAACTGAGGTATCATCAAGTGCTCCAGAAGAGTGATCTGCTCCACCCGTGGCACCCGTCACACTGCCGGTGAAAAGTCCGGTTTTGTCACAGTCGGTGTTAGTCAGTTCTTTAACAAACTCTGGATCTACCCAACGATATCTGTGCTCATTCATGAAACAGAAACATTGTAACGGTCTGTCAAATCGTGGTGACGACCGTAAAACCTCTGTAGTGAAAATTGCAACAGTGACTGAACATACCCTTGATGTATAAGTTTTTGAGACAGAAATTTCGCTCTGTTGACAAAATCGCTGTTCAAACTAAAGGCACGGCAATAGCGAATGAGTTGTGAAATGTACACGCCATATGCCGAAGATATGGGAATATTACTGCTCAAAAACGGGAAGTACACTATTAGAAAGTCGAAATCATCACGCTTGTCGTAAAGTTTTGTTTTCAGACGTCTAGAGTTGTCAATGTAGAGGTATAGGTCCAGGTATGATGCTGATGATGGTGTATCAATGGTCTCTTTAATTTCGAGTTCATTTGGGTACATAAGATGAAGATATCCTTAAATTGAGGATTGTTCAATGAAAGAACATCATCTATATAACGGAAACTGAAATTAAAGGATTTGGCTAGCTTATATAGAAACAAATATGCTAAAAGTGGCGCACAATTAGTCCCAGTGGGTATCTCTATTGTCTGCTGGAAAACATGTCCTCCAAATTCTACAAATATGTTATCAATCAAGAATTCCAGCATTGCAATGACATCCTCCTCAGTATACTTTTTTGTGTGAATCATTGTGATGTTTAACAAAATAGGCCCCATCTTTACTTATAACTAAATATGAATATCTTCTTTCACCCTTTTTAGTACAGAAAAACTGCAGTATTAAATCCCGGAGTACTGACTTTAGCTTATCGTGTGGAAGAGTAGTATAGGGAGTAGAAAAATCAAATGTTTTGACACTGTTGCAGTGGTTGAGTTCAGTTGAAAATAGATATTCTAATAAGTCTTTTGAGAATCCAAATCTGATTCACTCCACTTGTTGAGTATACTTTATCACTATATATCTCGAGACCATCTTTGACTGCAGTACGTAATGAAGTAACCCAGCAATGTATCTCTGTTTGTAAGGGCATTTATGTAATTTAGGTACCAAGTTGTTGTTCTCTTCACTAAAACTTGATTGTTTAGTATATCCTCCCTTGGTATGGTGGAGAGCAATGCCCATCTCCTTCCTTAAGCAGTCAACGTAGTGTCTTTTACAGATATAGACATTGAATCCTCTCTGCTATACACACAGCTGATCTGCGCGAGCACCTATACATCATGTACTGCGTTACAACCCTAGATTAAACCTACGAGGAGGTATCACCCGGTTACCGAAAGCTATATTTATATATAGCCTAGGTAGCCGCGTGGTCTAGGGCGCTGGACGTAGTGCAGGCGGTGTTGCCACAGATGTCACAACAGTGATGGTTCGAATCCCGGAGAGGGAACTACCAATGTGCAGATCTAACAATGTTGGGCTGATTTTCAGACGTATATATATATATATATATATATATATAAATGTGATGTTATTTTGGGCCTTGTCAGCTGGTACAATGACATAATTGTCATGGAGGGACGACAATATTTTTTTCTACTTCGGGATCATCGAATACCAGGAGCTACATAATTTTTTTTTTTTTTTGAAAGCTTGGGGTTCTGATTTAACAACAGGGGCTACATAAAAAAAAATCCCCTTTAAACTAAACAATTTTCCGTACGATTCAATAGACCATTTTCATATCCATTTCTTGTCCCGACTTTGACTCCATTTTTATAACATTTTCAACAAAGGGAAGTAACCTACTGACCCGACAGTCTGGTTTACGGTTCCATAGTAACAAGGGGCAGCAGGAAAGTTCAAATATGAAGACATCGATTATGAGGGTAGGGTAATATCTTGATTGTCTTTAAAAAAATTAATTCAAATTATTTGGGTACTTACTAAAGTGAAAATCTTATCAGTTTCGAAAGTAAATATTTACTGACCTTCCTATACCTAATGAGACCGAAAACCAGGTTGTCGGGTGTTAGCGAGTAACGTCCCTTTGAAAAAACATGCTAAAATGGCGGTCATCCCGTAAATATGAAAATCGTCTATTAGGCATGATAATTTAATAGATTTGTGTACAAAATAATGAGAAATGCCTCACAGATGTCAATAATTATATAATGGAAAGACAATATATTGGAACGGTCAGTGTCAACGAACTATACAGTGCAAATTTAGAAAATAACAACGAACTGTACAAATGTATTGCAACGAACGATACAGCTGTAGGATCATACATTTTAGATTATAACCTGTTTATTTTACGTTTCAGTACAAAATTAATGACATGGTTTCTATCTGTTTGCATTATTGGTGACTTGTATCATATTTTTATTTCAGATAATAGACATAACGATAGTGTGTGATGGCATTTAAATGTAAAAAATGACCAAAAAGTTAAGGTTCCCCTGTCTGTGCGTTTATGATCTTGTTACCAATTCATCGATCCTACTAGTTATTGAAAAAATGAAATGGCTTAAAGATTAATTAAAGAATAATTTTCATTCAATTCTGGCTTAAAATGTCCACAGATAAAGCCGAGAAAGCATATAAAGCATTCCAAAACATTCCGGTTTTTAGCCTTTTCAGAGGTAAAAACGCACAACTTCCGTTTTGATTTGTATCGCGGTTATACAGGGTGTAAATAAAACATTAAAAGAAAATTGAATTTAAAAATCCATCGCTTATATCTCTCCTGTTTGTTAACCAGGGACATATAATTACATTAATTATATGTCTCTGTTTTAATTAACCAGATTAACCAGAGAAATGTTTTTTTTTTCTTTGACAACAAGATATATCTTCTTTATTTCGACAAGGCTTGTTACAATGAACTTCATAAGTCCAAGCTCCTTATGAAGTAATATACTTTCTATTATAAATACATACATTTTAGAATTACTATAACATACATTATAAATAAAAAAAAGTTAACCTCTCACGTAGTTTTTTCAAAAAAGCATTTGTGTGACGGGTGCTGTTAACAGAGCAGGACATGCTTACCCTTCCGGAGCACCTGATGTCACTCTCAGTTTCACTGGAGTTCACACTGTGAGTGCCTTTGTTCTGAATGTTGTGGTTTCTGGTTCTGTGCTTTGTGTCTGTCTGGCGTCATTGTTTTTGTGTCTAACGTCATTGTTTTCTGTGTTCTCGTTTTTGCCCTGTCTTTGGACTTCGATTTTTGTGAATATCACCCCTTTGTTCCTTCGGTATTCTACTGCCGTTGTTTTTTTGCCTTGATTTTCGGATAAAATTAACTCTTTTACAATATTCTTCTCTGAATAAATTGAAAGTATTTACGTATTTTGTTTTATGTTCTGAAACATAATATATTTTGTAGATAGAAAATCCTAAAACAGTAAGAAAAAAATTAATATCAAAATAGTCTTTATCAAAAATCTTATATCAAAATACCATACGTTTTAGTGTTATTTTATTTTCAATATTAAATTCACTTAGTATTTTTTTAATTTCTCTCCATAGCTGTTCTAGATACTTACACGAAATAAAATAATGCTCATAATTTTCTTCTATACCACAAAAATTACAAAGATTATTTTCTGTTGTTTTCCATCTAAATAATAACTTTTTACATGGCAATATAAAATTTAATAGTTTCCATCGATACATTTTCAATTTGTTTTCGTCGATATATTGAAAAATAAATAGATATAAATTATTCATATCAGAGTTTTTTGACATTTCAAAATGAGAAAACCAAGCATTGATACTAACTGGTTTTTCAAATTTATGGCTAAGCAACGACTGATACAATAATTTATTTGTTATCCGTTTAACATCTAAATTTCCTTTGTATAAAAACGCGTTCCTTTTAAAATTAACAGTTGCTTTTTTTCGACTTTTCTGTCTTTAATTCAAAAAGCCATGTTTTTGGTATTGCATTCTTAACTGCAGAAAATTCTGAAATCCAGTTTGTTTTACATTTTAATTTACTCAATACAACATCCCGACTTATTTCCCCTTCATCGTTTAAAACATCACTAACGAAAATGATATCACTATCAACCCAATTTTTAAAACATAAACTCTTATTATCTAATGTTATATATCTATTACCCCATATAACTTGTTTTTTTATATCATAAAAACTTTTCGGTATTTTCGTATTCTGCCAATTCACTTTAATCCAACACTTCAATACTTCTTGATAAAACTCTGGTATATTGGACAAAATATTCTTATTTTTTTCAGCTAACATGTTCATAGTAAACACAGGCCAATTTTTACCAAAAGTGGCATAATATTTATATGGTATCAATTTCCAGTTTGGTAGACCCTCACTAACAAATCTGCTTACCCATGACGATTTAACTGAGATAAAATAACTTTCAATATCTATCATTTTAAACCACCTTTATAATAATCACCTATCAATGTTTTTCGTTTAACTCTGTCGGGTTTGTTATCCCATATTAATTTAAAGCATTTATCTTCAATTTCTTGGCACTATACATACACTTGCAATAAATGTAAATAGTGGAATTATAAGTGTTTTGATAATAAGTATTTTACCAAGAATTGTAAGAAACCAGAGAAATGTTTAGAGACCCCCCCCCCCCCGANNNNAGGGATTGCCAATTTTGTCTCTTTGACACATTCCCCGTTTCCCTTCTTTTTTTCTATTGACGCCAAATTAGTACAAGATATCGTACAATATAAAAGTTTCTATTCCATTCCAGGAATAACATATATAAAAAAATCCCCGTCGCTCGTGCTGTTTATGGTAGAATAAAATGAATATTCATACAAACACGACCACCATTAAGTCAAGCCAATGAAAATGTAGTCTCGTGATAACTACTGGTTCGAGAATTTTACTTTCGCTGGTTTTATTAAATTTTCAATTTTCAAAACATTCTATTTGCCCTTCTTAGAATGAAAGAAATAAAGGAGTATCGAAAGTAAAATCTTACGCGCCTCAAACCATTGATTTCATTCCCCAAGACTTGGATATCCCATGGTCAATGTGGCATTTGAAGAAAACAGGTGCGATGATAAAGGAGATTCTGAGTATATCATAATATGGAGAAGGCATTGCGAGAAAGCACAGCATTTCTGAATTTTTGCCAGTGCTTGGATCAATTAACTTGTATGCCAACAATCCTTGAACACAAGGATTGTTAACAATCCTTGGATAAAAATTTTATCCAAGGATTCTATCCAAGGATTGTTCTAAATATTTCTATGAAATGCATTATAGTGAAGATTTAATACTTTATAAAATGTTAGAAATTGATTTTATTATTTTAGTTTTTAGTTTTTTGAAGTTATATTGAGAAATTGTGAAAAAAAAAGAAAATTTAAGAATTGTTCTTAGCTTGGGGTGTACTTTCTATAGTGGTGTGTCTTAGTTATCTGGGGTTGCTCATCTTGCTTTAAATAATGCATTGATGATTAAATCAGCATGAATCACAGTATATTTATATATTTTAAGTGTCTAGTTTATGTATATGTTCAAGTTTAATATGTACTATTATATAATCACTGTAATGATTTTGCCCTCTATGGGACCTTAATTGGAATAAAGTATCTTATCTTATCTTATCTTATCTTATAGGTACACATGTATTCTTTGAACGTTGTAACATGTAATTAATATTTGAAACTTGGCTTGGGTAAACATGTAGGTTTTAATAGGAAATATTCTTTTGTATCCATGTATGTTTACAACCATGAGACTAGTCCCAGCATCAACTAAGATTCTTTTTGAAATGTTTTGGTAGTCCTTAAAAGGGCTGTTTTGTATTACTGCTGTATATACATTGGGTACTGTTCTGCTATCTGCTGGCTTATATATATTGAATTTTTCCCTATCGGTCCCATCACATTCTCTCATCAAGGTACATTTGAAGTGCACGCCTGATGGTACGCCTTTCATAACTTTTAATATATTTATTTTGTCCAGTAAGACTCAATGCTTTAAGTATGGATACCTGTCTCTGAGTCAACAAGTGTAGCAAATAAACTATGTTGACCTTTTTATTATTTTCTTACTTATCATTGTGAAAATAGAGAGAATGTATATAAAATATTAATATTACTGCAAATCAAGTATTTGTTGTTTCAGCAGTCACTGAGTGTATCTATATTACTGAGTGTGTCTATATTTATAGGCTTTTCAACAACATGAATTGCAATTATAGTTATAAACTATCACACATAATAATTTTCATAACAGGACCCAAGCTGTCATAATCCCTAACAATCACAAACAATGGTATCCATTCTGCTATAAATGACAAAAAAATATCAATATATGTATAAAATCATTTATTTTGTCTCACAAAATTACTTTTCAAAGATAAAAATGATTAATCATCAAATACATATTCAGTTACTGAAAACTACAAAAATTTTGAAAAAACAAACAATCCTTGGATAAAATTTTTATCCAAGGATTGTTAACAATCCTTGTGTTCAAGGATTGTTGGCATACAAGTTAATTGATCCCAGTGCTTTAATATTTATATGTAGACTTTACGGAACAGTCATTTTTTATCAGCTGGGGGCTGGGTAATTTTAGGGGGTCGAAATTTTGAAAGTGGTTTCATTGGGGGTTCAAAATTCAAAAAGGTTCTCTTCTGGGGTCGAATTTTTTAGATTAGTCAGTGATTTGCGCATTTAAGGGCATACCCGCTGCGTTACAATGCGCACATCAACCAGTATATATATATCCCGATACTCGAAGTTGTTGATTCTCGTACTTGTGAACTGTTTCTTTAGTGTCTTTGTCAATATGAAACAACTATTGATAATTGAAGGGAACCAGTTAAGCTTAGAAATTTTATAAAACTAAGGAGTTATCTCCCTCGTGCAAAGCTCTGTCCTTAGCTGGTTTTTGGCATTACTTTTAGGCCCCTTTGGTTGTTTGTACTCAATCAGTTTTTGCACATAATTTGGTTTTTGGACTTCCAATGTTTAGATTTTATCTGCACTGATGAGACACAAGTTGTCGAAATGGCCATATGCAGAACTCAAATTAACTGCAACTTTGGTAATTTTATTATTTCTGTTAAAATGTTCCTCCAATGTTGGAGAATTTACAAATTATAACGCATGGTATTGTCAATGGAGTTCCAAACATCGAACTGTAAATATAACTAAAAACCGAAATGCAAGAAAGGACTTCTATGAATTTCTGTTTAAATTAGAAGTAAATGAATGTTCCTAATGTTTCCTGCAATGTTCCGGGTAAACATGACTTCATGACTTCTTGAATTGTTTATGTTAATCAATAAGAATGAGTTTGAAAACAATACTTAAGGAAATGATGTTTGGACAGATACGATATTCTTGACCAACGTTTTTAGTCAGATCGTTATAACAACAACAAAATTTGCTTCTCAAGAAAAAGATAACACCTTTATCAGCTGATTATTTGGATATTAAACAGAGTTTTCTTTTGTAAGCAAAGATGCCAATAACAATATGTAGTTGGCACATCAGTTTAGTCTTATAATGAAACGAAACGATCTACATCGGATGATCAGACTAAAAACCGTTCGTCAAGAGTCGACTGTACCGGACAAAATATCGTTTTCATAAATATCATGAATATTGTTTTTGAACTTGTTCTGATTAAAATGGCACAAGTCAAAAAAAAAATCTTATTTGCTCTGTTAACATTTATGATGCTTTCTTTCAGCTTTTTGAACTGCAGTGTCAAAAATTACTTGAATTCATTTTAAAACTTGTCTTCATTTTAACTGATGATTTGAAATCATTCAGAAAATTGTAATGCCTATTAACATGATTAAAGTGTCAAGCCCAGTCAGTCTTGCTCTTAAATGGAAACTGAGATATTGTCTAACTTTTCCAAATAAAAGTAAAACCAGGCTTAAACTTGAGATATTATTTTTATTAGTTTGACCAAAATAGACATTTTTAGTAAAGCATCTGCTTAGTACTATTCAGACAAAGAACAAATGTAAACACTTAATAAAACTAAAAACATAGAAATAATAAAAAAAAGTAAGATGTCGTGAGCATGATGTTTTATTAATTACTCATGACAGTCAATCAGTCCAATGAATTGTTCTTTTTAAATTGTTGCATGTTGTGTTTAATTCAGTTTGGTTTTAATATGGTAAGCTATAAAGGTCCTTGTAGACTATATATGTTTACTTTATCATGGTTATACTTAAAAAAGTTTCAAGTACTCTAGTTAAATATTTCTCAGCAACTACTAAATTTAAGGCCAAAAAGAAAAATATGTGTGTTTACTGTAGTCTGCTGAAAAAAATTAGGGTCGGTAGGTCGGAATCTTTTTTTTTCAGGCATCGTCAACGAAATCCGGAAAAATTTCAGGTCATTCCCAAGTCCGTTCCGAAATTAATCCTACAATGTACAAACCGGAAGTCGTGTTGGAAGAAACTTGGCATATTTCTTGATTTTTGTCTATTTGAATGTCTTTTGAACCAAATAAAAAGTTTAAATGTCTATTTTTATTAACTTTCTGTACCAGCGGAAGCATGTTACCAGATAAACTTATGAATTTATAGAGGTCTGTATCAAAATAGGGTCGGTTGATAACAACGTTGAACTTTTTTTTATGAGAATCAATAAAAAGTTCTAGGGTCAGCATCTAGAAAATAGGGTCGGTCGGACTACCGTAAACACACATTTTTTTGTTGTTGGCCTAAGTATCAAAATAAAGTTTCAAACACAGTAAAATATTTCTCTAGTAATATTCATGTGTTGTAATATTTAGAATAGTATACAAGTTTACTACATATTTTACACTGAAAAAAGTTGTAGTAAAAGACTAAAGAAAACAAAAAGTGAAATATTTCTCAGCAAGTGTTGTAATATTTAAAGTAAATGAGTCTACCGTACACTTCTCACTGAAAAAAAGAGTCTCAAAGACTAAGTGAAGTATTTCTAAGCAACTTAAGTGTTAATATTTAATTGAGTATGAGCTTACTGTATACTTCTTTTTTACTTAAGGATGGTCACTCCTCAGCATGCTCAGCTTTTTGAAACTGTCTCTGACTTTCGGAATTCTTTTGTTTTATACATTAGTACGCATTAGAAAATTTTGCACACTGACCCCCAATTTTCTTTTCAAAATATGATAGTATACATCTTCAATAGACTTCTAAAAAAGTTTGATGAAATTCTTGGTATGCTTTCATTACATATCAAAGGTTGATCACTTTAATACAAAATTAATGAAAAGTCTAGAGAAGTTCGATTTCCCGCCAAAATTTCAGGCGTTTAAATCTCAAAAGCGGGCACACTGACCAATAAATATTTTTGGCTTAAAATGGTGTATGATCCATACTCTATAAATAGAAATAATAATTTTAAATCCTTGTATAAAATAAACTCGAGGAGTGACCATCCTTAACTTAATTAATGAGTTTTGATGTTTACATTGAACAAAGAAGTAAGAGAAGCTAAAGTGACACATTTTTAGTGCTTGAGTATAAGTACATGTATAAACAACACAACACATTGACGACGTATGAACAATACAACTGAAAACATTATAGGTCATCACCTGCTACCATTGGAAAGTTTTTGTCCCATTCAGGCATCACCTTTCATTGAAGATCTTATGGTGGCTTTGAGTTGTTATTACTCCCCTTTGGGTCGTTGTCTCTTTGACACATTCCCGTTTCCCTTCTTTTTCCTATTGGATTGTAGTAATGGCCCATTGCAACTGCAAATGGCCCATTGAATTTTTGAGTGAGGGGCCATGGGCCCATAGCAAAAAATTCTTTCCCAATCACTGTTAGTTTTTAGCTTTGCTGATGCATTTAGAACTGTCATTGACTAAAAAGGTCGTTTTTTTTTTTCACCCGCCTTTGGCGGGCCAATACCTTTAGTTTAATATTTTATCTTTTGACAGCTCCAACAAGATTTCCTGTAAATCATGATATCAAATATTGAGTTAAAGAAGAATAATTAAACCTTGTTTCTTTTTATACACTAAATTAAAGCATGCAATTGATGACTTTCAAGTTTCCAGTTATCGGTCCTAAGCACTAAATCAGTGGCAGATAACTCCAGTTATCCGTGTAAACTTACAAAATCTATCACAAGAACATATAGAAGTAAATCCACCATCTTCATTACTGGAAAGTTCTGTGTTGTTGTTAATTCCCGCTAATCCTTTCAATTATACAGTGAAAGTTGATTTAAGAGGTCACCTTTGGGAAGGAGTCAAACTGGCCTTTTAAGAGAGGTGGCCTTTTAAATGAGGTTTAATTTATAAAAAATATACTACGCAGGGAACTATAAAAGGTGACCTTTAAAATCAGGTGGCTGCTTATTCAAGGTGACCGCTAAGGCAAGTTTGACTGTATGTTCACTTGAGCATTCTGGGGTCTCACTTTATGAAGTAAAAAATATTTACCTATATAAGTAAAACACATTTACGTTAAGGAGTAAACAATTTTTTGCTAAATTTTGTTTACCTAAACAGGTAAATTTTCTGAAAATGCATGATCTTTCTTCTTCTGTTGTGACCAACTAGGAATTTTTACAGGTCTATTCATAATTTTCCCTGATAGTTCTATTTTTATACTTCACATTAATGTAATTATCCTGTTGGCCCATCGTGTACTTACAAAGACGCACACTGGTCAAAGATTAGCCCTTGGGACTGATAACATCAATTATTATCAAATCAACAAGTCTTTGAATTAATTTTACACTTACCCAAGACTCATTATCACCAGATGCTTTAAAATCAATTACTTATCTGATGAAAAAGTGAAAATAAATAGATTTACAATAATGAGCCAAATCCATTTGTTTTCTGAAGAGTTTACTTACATAGGTAAAAGAAATTTCTGTATTACTTGTTTGCTCATCTAGCAGTCAGGGGTGTAACCTATTCAAGTTATCAAATGAAGTACTTTTGTGTAACTGAATTGAGTGATCATGTATTTTCAGCAATAACTTATTTAAGTTATCAAGTTTTGATTTCTTGAAAATGTCCAACTTAGATTACAAATTTCTTTATGATAAAGATTTTTCTCAAACAAAGGTTCCGGGTAACTAATTATTTTCATGTAGAATTTCAACCAAAATACCCTAAACTTGACGTCATATTGCCATTTCCATATGTTTCGTTGCCACTAATGACAACTGATTTCATGTAGAGGGTGTCGCCATACATTACTGGTTCAATTTTCGGGGTACTATGTCAGGTTAGATTTTTCAGAAAATGGCCCCTTTTGAGCATCACCAAATTTGACATGGATTTTCTGTAATTATCTCCCTTTGATCTCCAATGACTATACTGTATCAATACTCTACCACAAAATATCTTTAACTAGTATCTTTTTTTGGTTTTATGTTCTGAATTATATCAATATTATAAAACAAAAAGCAGAATTTCTGTATATTCTAAGGGAAATCTCTGGGACATGCCCAAACTTGAGGAATTCTTTTTATAGGACTAGTTTCGTGCCCCACTGATCTATTTTTAGAATAATTAGTTACCTTGAACCATATTGTGAGACCATTTTTCTCGGTTCACCCCGAAAACTATTTTAAAGTCTTAAGTTCATATTTTCCTAAGTCGCGACGGGAAATTTTTACACTTTTTCGGTTTTAAATAAAAATTTTGGGCTAAAACATAGCCCTAACCTATGACGGAATTTGGGTCAAAATTTCAATTTTGCACACAAGAGTTTGAAATGATTTTTCTTGGAAAGCTGAATAAGAAAATCATGTTCTGATGTATTGTACATCCCTTTAATATGTGTAAATGATGTGAAAATACACTTTTAAGACTTATATTGGCAAGTTTAAAAAAAAAAAAGACCAATACAAAGTAGCCATCTAGGGGAGATAACTCTACTTTTTCATTCGAAGTTGCAAATAATACAGGTTTCGACAAAATGCTCACACACAAATGTTATACTTGTGTTTCCTTTAATTCTTTATAAGTGTAATTTATTGGTTAGAATGCTTGTTTACACCTAAAACAAATTGTACTAATATTCATGCAATGGTTAATGCAGTTTAGATCAGATGTAACTTTCAAAACATGCCACTGTCATTGATTATGCTATGTTGTTTTGGTGGAAAGTGCTCAGCAGAGCCTCATATCTGATACATGTTGAGTTGCCACTTCAGTAAAAATGCTATGAACTATCTCATATAAGTGCTACAGCTACTCAGTCAACCTTAAAACATTAAACAGAAGTGCAAGATGTGATTCTTTTTGTATGTGATTGCATCTAGAAACAGACCAATATCAGTCAGGCTCTCTGACGAGTCTTTGATTTATGACAAAATACCCTACAAAGCTCATTTGCTACCAAAATACCTTCTGTCAGTATGAATTTGCTGGTATTTATTCATAATTGCCTCCAACTGACGTGATTGTCTGCATTTCATGTATAAACAATGTGTATTTTCAATCTCCAGTACAGGAGAGTTTGAAAATTGAGGCTCCCAATATGGTTCCGGGTAACTAATTATTTTCATGTAGAATTTCAACCAAAATACCCTAAACTTGACGTCATATTGCCATTTCCATATGTTTCGTTGCCACTAATGACAACTGATTTCATGTAGAGGGTGTCGCCATACATTACTGGTTCAATTTTCGGGGTACTATGTCAGGTTAGATTTTTCAGAAAATGGCCCCTTTTGAGCATCACCAAATTTGACATGGATTTTCTGTAATTATCTCCCTTTGATCTCCAATGACTATACTGTATCAATACTCTACCACAAAATATCTTTAACTAGTATCTTTTTTTGGTTTTATGTTCTGAATTATATCAATATTGTAAAACAAAAAGCAGAATTTCTGTATGTTCTAAGGGAAATCTCTGGGACATGCCCAAACTTGAGGAACTTTTTTTATAGGACTAGTTTCGTGCCCCACTGATCTATTTTTAGAATAATTAGTTACCTTGAACCAAACAATAGTTTTTCCCATATGGTTTAGAATCTTAACTGTGTAATTACCCAACAATTATAAATGCACAAAGAGAGGAAATACATGCACCAACCCCCATAAAGATTGGGCCCTTGGGTAATTAAATCTCCATTATCTTTGAAATGGTTCATCAAAATCAATTAGACAGGCCATCATAAGATTGAGGTCAATTTGAACTACTTAATACATGTTTAATTATAAACTTAACTGTGACCAATAAGTAAGAATTCCAACAAAACTGAACATAATGTAAAAAAGACTTCAATAACTGAATGAAGTTATCAACAGAGTA
>MJUU01048385.1:0-22787 GCA_002080025.1 Modiolus philippinarum | reverse complement strand
TGATAAGTCAGAGATGTGTTCAGCCTTTCTTACTTTCGTGTCTTATGGACCATCACCATATCATTTAAGAAGTGACATGTTGGTGTCAGAAAAGAAAGAGGAAAATTTTCAGATAGATTTCTCGTCTTCGCTATGTTTGAAATAACCGGTTTTGACTTGACCCTGGATTAACTCACTAACAGTGTAAACGGTGTCGTATACAACGTGTTTTTTGTTCCTTCGGTATTCTAATGCCGTTGTTTTCGTTTGATAGACATGACCTTTGAAAATATTATCCCCGAGTATAAGCTAACGACTTAAATGAAAATTCATATTAAATTTTATGTAGTAAAGGGATGTGCAATGCACTTCCGTAGTGAAGAAAGGACAAACATCCTTCAGGAAATTATTCTATAAAGGGAATGTTGAGTAAACTATTTATAAAAAAATATGTGAAAAGTGCACTAAATTTATGATATATAAATTATTCCTTTGTTATTTATTATTTTTGCTACTTGTAAATTGTATTTTTTTTTATTTGGGTTATGTTTATATTTCTAATTCTAGTTCGGACTCATTCATCAAGTGAGACATAAATCCCGTTTCACCTGTAATATAGGAGAAAATATATTTTTTTAATTTTTGAATGATATGAACTTTTTGATTAATTAACGAGGTATGAGTTATATGTTATTAACTTTATTTGATCTGTTTCTTCTCAATACATAAAACAGATTACCAGGGAAAAATAACTTTGTATTATAAAAACTGTTTTTCTTATTTGTGAAAACACATGAAGAATTTAAATTAACAGTAACTTCGGTATTTAGTCATTTGTTACCACTGGGTCGATGCCACTGCTGGTAGACTGTAAGTCCCCGAGGGTATTCACCAGCCCAGTAGTCAGTACTTCGGTGCTGACCCGAAAGCCGATTGTATTTGGAACCTTACAATATCTAATTTTTTGTAAATTTTGTGGAAAACTAAGGAGTATCTCCCTCATGCAAAGCTCTGTCCTTGGCTGATTTTGGCTGTCCATTTAGATCAAATTGGTTTTTTGTTCTCTATCAGTTTTTAAATGTCTTTGAGTTAATGGTCTTCCAAATGTTAAGATTTTATCTGCACTGAAGAGACATTAGATGTCGAAATGCGCATATGCAGAATTTAAATTAACAGTAACTTCGGTATTTAGTCTTTTAACATAAATCATGCACCAACAAAGTAAAGTATATATCCTAACTCCAACGTAACCCTAATTCTTAACCCAAACCCCTAACACTTCAACCCAAACTCTTGATCATAACCATTAATCTCAAAACGATCCAAAACCCTGACCCGTAACCCTAAACGCTAACTTTTTACCATAAACCTAAAAAGTAAGCTGTTATTAATAAATCAAAACACTATATCTCGATCAAAACGCTATCGTTTTCCTTAAACTCAAAATCCTAATCTCAAACCACTTTTCCAACCCTAACCAATACGATTACTACGTTTGTCGTGGTGCATGGTATACGTCAAATGAACAAATGAAGGGATATAGAGTAAATGTACATAGAACAAAATTACTACAAACGTATGATAAGTTTTTGGCAAATGGAATAACGCTTTTTTTTGTTGTTCTATATCTTGAAGTCATCATGATGCTTTCAACAATGAGCAAACACTACCTTATAATTAGTTTAAGACATCCACTAGCACTGGTTTGAGCAGGTTTCACTTGTATTGTTCGAAGTTGAACAACGATGAACATCTATATAACTATTTTTCATGGATGCGGGATCGTCAACAAACATAAAAATATCATGCAAATTACTCTTGTTGCATCGAAGGGATCAGTATTTCAAATAAGGTGAAACTTTTTACCTGAGTGTTTTTATATGTAGTGAGGTTCTATGCAAAATTTCAGGGCAACTTTCATGGAATATAAGAAAATGCAAACTATCAGAAGAAATCAAGGGTCAAATTTTATTTTCAATTTCACTTTCAACCCAAGGAATGGTTATGTCATTACATTTACCGAACCAATTTTTTTAAAACCTCTAGGAATAAAAGAAAGATGTTTCTTTGTACTTTAGATGTGCAGCTTTCAAATTGTATGAAGTTTTATGTAGTTTTAAAAATGCGGAGAACTACAAAAATCCATACTGCATTTATTTTGGAATTATTTGAACATGCGACTCGGAAGAATTTCCTGTTTTGGCGGTGAGATACCTTCGTCTTCGTTGCTGCTATTTCATTCGAAAGGAAAATCATTCGAGATTCAATTTGTCTGCGTTTTTGTTTTTCATTTCAAGGTACTGGTTGATAAAAATGGAGATAACTCGTTAAATCATTTCCTTTCAACATAAATTAAATATCATTTACTTAATCATAATCATTCATTTTTCAACATCTAAATTTCTTGCAACATGTATGAATTCTGATCACGTCAGAAATGCGCTCTTGTGTTAAATCAACATCCGAAGTTCATTTTCTAGCCCGTTTGTAACCTTGGATTAACACTGCTAATTATTGAAAAAATACAAAGAAGTTTTCTGTAAATGTAAAAAATGGATAACATGAAACACCTACAATGGCTGAAAATTCTAATTACATGCCACAATCTGCTAGGAAACTACACAGGATGAACACGAATAAGACAAAAGACGAACGTAAACAACGATAGGAACTTGGGACAGCCGGACTTTGTAGCGGCACTAGCAAAGGCCAGCGGTAGGGTTAAACCGGTCTATTGGTACCGAAACCTCTACTTTTCTCTATACTATAATTAACATACGAATAAACCCAATACAGGTAGACTACTTATTCCATTACCACAATCTTGAAAGGAGAGAAAATGACAAAACATAATTTAGAAAGATTGATCAAGGGGTGCTCGAACGGTTTGGTCAAGAATCGTGATATATTTTAGTAGACATCGGCAGTATCAGTAAGAGCCAGTATATGTGTAGAATTTAAAGGACACTAGATCTCAAAGCTAATTTAACGGATGCAAGCAGAGTATCTTGTCGATATCCCCTAATACGTAAAGAATGAATGTTGCGTCTAACTATGTCGTGCCATCTATGAAGAAACATTGTTTTAAGCTTTCGCAAGTTTAAAGATCACTTCCCTTTCATATTTTGAAATCTTACCCGGATTCCCTGGTATTCTGTTGTCCATTGGGGAGAGACATCCCTTGGGAACTTAATGTAGATATTGTTGAGCTGCGCATTTCAATTGCACATTTGAAAAATGTAGAGTCGAATACTGATTAGGTTTGATTTTTTGGCTGGAACAGTGATTTGACAGATTTTTCTTTGTGACTTCATAATTGATTGACTAATGTTAATCGTCATATTTCGTCTACCTTGCCAAGAATTAACCTCCCTTTCCCCTACAAAAATGTTCATTATGGTAACTTTGTAAAATATGGTGACCTGTACATTATTATAGCCTTTTCCCTAGATTATAAACGATCTGTACTAAACATTCTAATGGATCATTTTTGTTAAGATGAAAATTGCCAGTCCATATTTTCCACGTATATTCTATGTAAATTTATGCCAAAATTGTCAACAATGAACAATCGTCGACCTGTATTCTAGAAGAAACAAGCATGCTGACCTATAATTTTTTTTGTGAATTTCAAGTGTATAAGATTGGGTTTTTAATTTTGCCAATTTATAACAAGGTATCATGGATAAATATATTAGCGCCTTTCCATCTTAAAAAACCCTTTTCTGTCGATATTCAAACAACGGCAGTAGAATACCGAAGGAACAAGGGAAGCGATGACTTCAAAACTCGAAGTCCAAAGACATGGCAGAAACGGTAACAGATAAAAACAAAGACAAAACAAGGACGTGAGACAGCTACAATGCACGGAAATAAAAAGATAACATTAAGAACTAAGGCACTCATAGTGTGAACTCCCATGAAAACCGGGAGTGACATCGGGTCAAAGGGATATTGAACAGATATATCATGATAAGGAGAAGTATTTGCCAAAAAAACAAGTCGCGGGGCGGTAAAATTTCCCGAGCCTGAAAGGCGAGGGAAATTTAGACCCATGCTTTGTATTTTTGGCAAACTTCCCGACGTTCAAGATATATCTTTTTAATTACACCGAGTGTCTGTTTCATTAAAGCGCACATATGAATCCGGGACAAATACCACGGTGAAGGGGTATTTGCGAAAAAATACACCGGCTTTTAACCAATCAGAATACAGCTTACTTACATAAGGTGTAATTAATATATAAATGCATTGAACCTCGAAAGAGCAAAATACTTAAAAAAAACTTTTTATGGCTAAATACGTGTTTCTGTTGTACGGGTACAAGATTTTTTTGGTGCAAATCTGTGCAACCTTGGAGAGATTTTAAAATACTTGACATTTACCCCATTTCCTTTCTTTTTTATATTCTACACACATATATTCATATTGAAATACTATTTATAAAGTTAATATACAAATAAAAATTTTTGCATTGTGTATTTGATTTATAAAGAATAAAAAATAACATCGGTGAAGTATTTTAGATATCAAAATACCGAAGTTACTGTTAATTTATTTTCTGCATATGCGCATTTCGACAACTTATGTCTCATCAGTGCAGATAAAACCAAAACATTTGGAAGTCCATTATCCAAAACGTGTAAAATCTGATGGAGAACAAATAACCAAATGGGTCTAAATAGAAAAGCCATAATTCAGCTAAGGACAGAGCTATGCATGAGGGAGATACTCCTTATTTTTAAACAAAATTCGTTAAAACTTAGATATTGCAAATTTAAATAAATCGGTTTTCGGGTCAGCACATGTATTTTAGTTGTTCAAAACAGGAATCAAAGGATTAAAAAAATAATTAACCCTCCCCCCGATCAGTGGGACTGAATTTGCATCGGATTCACATTTGCTTTTAGCAGAAGCACATTAGCATAGATGTTACATTATTGATGTGAAAAATTAGACTCAAATTGTGCACTTTGAATTTCTAGAACAATTTTCAGTTTTCATGGTTTTGGAGACTATAGTGCGAATAATACAAGACAAATTTCATATATAGCGTGTATACCTGTATACTTTTTCATTAATCACTAGTATTAACATTATAAACCGCTAAGTGTTTTATGAATTCCCTACATGTATATTGAAGATTCAGGGAACTTTTCAAAAGTGTCACCATGGTAACTAAACACACAAGAAGATGTTATTTGATTATAAGGCAATATGAACAGTCGTTACAGTTTTAAACACGTCACTTGAAATGTAGTCCAAAATGACCTCGTCCATTATTAACGGTAAATACATGTTGCTTTTACATATCAAACAAGTTAAAAATAGTTGAATTATGCATTTTTCTTTCAGTTTTCATGGTTTTGGAAAATATAGTATGAATAATACAAGACATGTCATATGTAGTGCATATACATGATATACTTTTTCATTAATCATGTTAATATAGGGTTATAGAATCGGATTTTTCATATTGGTCCTGTATTATGTACAAGGACAGTCGTATTGGGCCGAGGCAACGCCTCGCCCAAGACCGCTGCCCGAGGCCCAATACGACTGTCCGAGGACATAATACGGCCAGGCCTTATTTCTAATTTGATTTTTACTGTGAGTCTTTTTGTGTATTTTTGTTTTGCCATTCACAACACAATGGGGAAGGGTTTGGATCCAAGAAAACGAGTTTAACCTTATCGCAATTTTTGCGCCTTTCACAAGTCAGAAATATGTTGGTCATTCTCTTGTCCTTGTATTCTTTGTTTCCATTTATTTATTCACTTTTTTTAAACTTTTTTATGACCAATATAGGACTTGCTATACGGTGTGAGGTTCCTCACTGTGTTGAAGTCCGTACGGTGACCCTAGATACTTTGTTTCAGGTAATTTAAGCTGGAGTTCGGATATTGTCTCCTTGACAATAACCCAATTTATTTCTTTTTAATATAAAGAATGACCTCGTCCATTATTAACGGTTAAAACTAGTTACTTTTACATATGAAAGGTTAAAAATAGTTGAGTTATATCTTTTTCTTCTCTTCAAATTCATGGATTCCGCTGTACCTTTTACTCTTTAGATCCGATAATAAATAATGCTTAAATTAGTTTTACTGATCGTAGATACAGTTGGGTGCAGACATAACCTCTCATAAAGTTAACTTGAAGCAGTCATAAAAGCTGTTCTAAGTTAACTTAGAACAGGTATCAAGTCTGCCCTAGAACTGCTCTAAGTCTGCTCTTTAATCCTGACCGCTCTGACCAGTCATGGTCATAGCTAGAATCCTTACCGTTCTGGTGATTGATGTTGGAATGTTACTGATGAAAAAAGGGAAATTTACCATTCGAAATAAAGAAAAGGCTTTGAATTCAGACGTGAAAAGTTTTATGATGGGGCATCAGTAGTCTCTTCACTTTTGAGCTTTTTGATATAACAAGATACAAGTAATACTTAAACTAAAATTTGCGCACAACTGGCTCCGATAAGTATCCCTCTTGTCTGCTGGAAAGCTTGAGTTCCAAATTTTAAAACATATGTTGCCGATCTAGAATTCCAGTATTGGGATAACATTCTCTTCTTAATGCATATTGTTGAACAGAATAACCATATAACCCTATCTTAACCTAGCAACAAAAAAAATATCATTTGTCATCCTGTTAAGTACAGAAAAAACTAAAATACTAAATCCCAAGTAATAGACTTAAATTTATCGTAAGGGAGAGTAGTAAAGAGTTCATTTAAGACATGTTTGGCCTTGTCGAATCGATTTAAGCAATAAATGGTTCTTCAAAATCAATAATCCAGTCAAATATCTAAACCCAGAAGCTTTTGTATATGTTGAAGTGTGTTGTTGATCCTGTGGTGTCACATTTAATACAACTAAAAAATCCGTTTTCGCGCAATAATTGAGACAAACATTGCATTTTATCGGTAATTGACGTTGAAACCATTGAATATATTCAGGACGGTTTGGATGGTAATATGAAGTTGATAGTTGAAGTGACGGTGTTATTATGTGTTATGAAAACTGATGGTGATGAAGGTAAGACCCTAAAATGTACGGCAATCATATTACTTATTGTTCATGTCTAAAAAAAATTAACACTTTTGGTCTTTCTCTGTGTATTGCAGTGGTAAAATGTTGTTATTCCGAAATGTTTTGATTTTATTTATTGCACTTAAAACGTACATTGCAAAATTATAACCAGGAAAAATTTAGTTTTGCATTTCAATTTCAATTTTAGCATGTTTTGAAAGAACTTCAAATTACACCATTGCAGAAAAATAAACTTTTCAAGGTTTTAAAGGCTCGTAAACTCGCACTTAATCTATCTTTCAAATACATTGAAATGAGTTGTGCGCCGGCTATGGCTTTAATAGGCAAATATGAATTCAAAAATTAATGCATTAATTTTTCAAATAATTTTAACAATTGAAACAATTTGAGAAAGTATAATGTATTTTTTACAACGAGAGCTAATTGATGCTGAAATTTCTCACATTGAATTAAATAGATAAAAAATATTTTAGTAAGGCTTGCCGCTTGAAAATTTATTAATCTATTAAAATGTGAAGAATTCGTTAATTAACGTCTTCAACTCAAGTTGAGAAGAAGTTTTTTTTCTAATAATCTTATGTGAAAGACAGAGGATTGCATTCAAATAAATTTGCTTGAAACTTCCAGGGGAACAAATTTTTCTAAGGTTGGCAAGAGTATCATAACTGCATAGAAATTAGAGAAATGAAACGGTGTAGATTTGACGAAAGGTTTGTTTTTTTATAAACAATGTAATATCTTGATAAACTTGAGATCATATGCCTGTTACATAACATGTAAGTTAGTTTTTTAATAAGATAAATATAATTCCGATAACAAATAAAATCTAGTTCTTATTCTTTACAAATGTTAACACTAATACTATACAATCAAACGCAATCGAATACTTGTCTTGCCTAATGCATATAAATATTCAACCAGTGAGATTTAATGTATGCGGAAGCACATTACTGATCCTTAAGTTCCACATTTATTGCTGAAAATTTTAAAAATTAAAAAAAAGAATGCCAGAAATGTAACACAACACACAAGACGGAAAATGAAATATCACTAATTTTGATAGATTGTTTTTTTTTTTTTGTTTTTTTTTTTTTTTTTTTGTTTTGTTTTTTTTTGTTTTTTTTGTTAACAAATGGCATTCGGAACAATCTGTGTGACGGATGGATTGATGTAAATATAATGCATTGAATTAATGATCATCATTCTACGTATAGTATATGAGACATAAGTTGTCGAAATGCCCATAATTTATGCAGACAATAAATTCACAGTAACTTCGGTATATTTTTGTCAAAACAGTGGGACTATTTATATTTTGTCTTTGAAAAGGAATCATATAAAATATCTAAAGAACTATGTAAACAGTACCATTTCAAAAGCCTTAAAGTAAAGATCATTGAATAAACAAAAGATAATCTTAACATGCTTAAGGTTAATTCATATTTTGAATATGTATATCTGTAAACCAAAGGCGGTAGAATACCGAAGGAACAAAGCATAAGATAACACAAACCAAAGACCAGAGACAAGGCAAAAGCAAGAACACCAAAAAGACGGAAGACAAACGACACCACATGCCCACAAAACACACGAACATTACATATACAACACAAAAAACTAAGGCACTAACAGTGTGAACTCTTAATAAACAAGAGTGACATCGGGTGCCCCGGAAAGGTAAGCATGTCCTGCTCTGTGCACAGCACCCGTTACACTGTCAGTGGGTCAATCCAGGGTAAAGTCAAAACCGGTAATGTCAAATCAGGGAAGACGCGAATCTAGCTGAAATTGTCAGTTTTTATTTGTGACACTGACATTTCATATCTATCTATGATGTCGTGGTGACGGCCATAGAATTTCTGAAGGAACGAAAGTAACAAAGGCTGAACATATCCCTGACTCAGCAGTTTTTATGACAGTGCGTTTGCTCTTTCCACAAAGTCACTTTATGTACTGCTGTAAACTATTTTGAGGATAGAACGTAGCAAAGTACAGCCGCCAAGCCAGATTAATTATTCTTTTTTATGTGGCCATTCAAAGTTTGTATTTCATTTGCATAAATAATATTTCAATTTAATTTTGTTTTGTAATTTGTTATAACCCTCATTTTAATTGCGCCACCAAAAAAAAAACAAAAAAAAAACAAAAGAAAAAACAAAAACAAAAAACAAACAAAAAAAAAAACCAAAAAACAAAACAAAAAACAAAAAAAAACCAAATCTTTCCCGGGCGCTACAGACTATTCTTCATTTCCACTAAAATACACCTTGTCAATAACATAAGTAAATTATAGAAATACCATCAATTTTATTTATTCCCTGTTAAATGTTTAATTAAAGAGATAAAAACGGAGAGACGTATTTATAATGACAATTTCATGCATATAACTAGTAAACGTTAACAAACCATTTTACTTATGTTTATTCTTAATTTTTTTCTTTCAACTCATGGCAATATATCGATATTTCTATTAACAATTTTGATTGATTCTTTTCCGATAGAAAAGTCCGCGAAATTAAACTCTCATACCTATTCCATGCTCTAAAATTGGCGGGGATTTTCTAGTATGATCACAGAGATATGACAATTTAGGATTACTTAAAATATAGATTGGACGAAAGGTTTGTTTTTACAAACTATGTAATATCTTGATAAACTGGAGATCATATGCCTGTTACATAACATGTAAGTTAGTTTTTTATAAGATAAATATAATTCCGATAACAAATAAAATGAAGGTCTTATTCTTTACAAATGTTAACACTAATACTATACAATCAAACACAATCGAATCCTTATGTTGCCTAATGCATATAAATATATTGTCAAAATAGTGGAACTATTGATATTTGGTCTTTGGAAAGGTATCATATAAGATATTTTAGGAACTATGAAAACGGTGCCATTTCAAAAAGGGTTAAAGTATAGATGCTTGAATAAACAAAATATCATATTTGGTTCAATTTTTGTTTGAATATGTATATCTGTAATCTATCTTGAGGAGAGAACGTAACAAAATACGTGGCTATTCCAAGTTTATATTTCATTTGCGTAAAAAAAGATTTTTCATTTTTACGCTGTTTTGTAATTTTCTAATTACCCTCATTTCATTTGCGCCAACAAAAAAATCTTTTGTTTGCGCTACAAACTATATTTCATTTCCTCTTTGTCAATAAGATGAGTAAATCATAGAGAAGTTATTTTATTTCAATAGCTTTACAGTTTCCCTGCTGAATGTTTAGCTGAAGAGATAAAAAACGAAGAGATGTATTTCTAATGATAAATTATGCATATAACTAGTAAACGAAAAAAAAAAAAAAACGTTTTAATTATGTTTGTTCTTAATTTTTTCTTTTAACTCATGGCAATATATCGATATTTCTATTAACAATTTTGATTGGTTCCTTTTCTATGGAGTTTTCCCCTAAAAAGGGAAAGTCCGCGAAATTAAACACTCGTACATATTCCTTGCTCTAAAATTGGCGGGGATTTTCTAGTATGATCACAGAGATATGAAAATTAAGGATTACTTAAAAATATAATACCGTAAGATAAAAACCAATGTTTTTCACTGTCAATTATGTTTACCCGAGAAATGGTGCAAATGAAATATAACCAAAAGGCAAAATAAATTCCAACTTTTCAAAAATTTTTGCAAATGCAATGATTCCCGAGTGATATGTCAAAATGCAAAAATCATAATTCATCATTGTTTTTTGCTGGAAGGATTAAATTTGAACTTTTATATTCTTACAAATTAAGTGGCTTTCTGTTCTACCAGACACTATTGTCACTACAAATACGCGCAGGCCCATTTCACGATACCACAGAGAAATTACTATATTTTTACATCTGTTTGGATTAAATTAGTACTTACATTTTCCAAAAACCCTTTGACGTCACGATCCCTGTTTGATTGCCATTGACGTCATTTTGGCTGGAGTTCGCACGTACCCACACAATTCCCACAGGGAAATTACAGGTCAGTAGTTATCATGACGCTTGTATTAAGTCAATTTCGAAGGCAAGAGTCCAATATTAACAAAAATTACTAAAGTTTCTTTACAATCTAAATAAAAATACAAAAATACCAAAGTTGCAAAAATGAACAGTAAATTTAGTTATGCTGTACACGTTAAAATTAGATCAACCAATTGTTCCCCATAGTCACTGCATGGTAGATCAAACAACATCCCATTTTACTCTCAGTTCTGTGACCTTTGACATCAACCAATCAGAATCCAGTCTTCATGATTTTGAAGACATTAAGCTTTATGATAAAAATCGAGGATTTCGAATGAATCATCGAAACAGAAAGTAAAATGGGATGTTGTTAGATCTACCATGCAGTGACTGTAGGGAACAACTGGTAGATCTAATTTTAATTAGATTAATTTCTTTACAACTTCTACAAATGTGGTCCTAAACTTTTTAGCATATGAAGTGTGTGTTTTGGCCTTTGATACTAATAACTGTTTATTTATGTTTTCAGTTTGTCAAAATCAGCCTGCGGATTTAGCATTCCTAATTGATGAAAGTGGAAGTGTTGGGAAAAACAACTTTGTTGCTTCAAAGAATTTTGTTGCCAAGTTCGTAAACTTCTTTGATATATCAACAACAAAGATGCAAGTGAGTGTTTTTCCATTTGATGACACTATAGACACTTATAAGGGATTCTACTTTAGCAATCATTCATCGAAACAGAGTGTAGTGTCCGCCATTACAAGTATGACATATCGAGGATATGGGACAAATTTTGAAATACCTTTAAAATTTTCCAAAAACAGTATATTCCAGAAGGCAAACGGAATGCGAGATTATTCCTTGAGAATGTTGATATTCATTACTGATGGACAGGCATATTTAGAGCCAAAACCCGGAAATGACCTCAGACAGATGGGTGTTATTGTTTATGCTGTCGGTGTAGGATCTGGTACGAATATGAACATTCTGAAATTGATTGCAACAAATTCATCGTATATATTTCCAGTCGCTAACTACAATCTCATCGGTGGAATTGAAAATAAACTACGAACAAAAGCTTGTGAAGGTAAGAATACATCTGTTGGTAAAGTGTCAGTCACCAAGGATTATCATAAACTTAAAAGTACCGAAAACTGGCTCTTATAGTTGAAAACTTACAGTATCTAAACTTTAGAGAAGTATGCCTTAAATTAAGGGGTATCTCCCTCGAGCATAGCTCTTCCCTTAGCTGAATTTTTATTTTCATTTAGATCTTATGTCGATTTGTTCTCCACCAAATTTACAAGTGTTCGGTTAAAGGTCTCACTAATGTCATGATTTGATCTGCAGTGAAGAGACATCACTGTAAACGAGAACTTATTTTCGCGGATACTTTATTTCGCGTTTTATCTATCGTGGCGATTCACTTTCGCGATATTCTATTTCTGCTGATAATTGTTTGAGGGTTATATATATTCGCAAAGATAGTGAAAATAAATCGCTCGTTATAATTAGTTTGTTTACAGCAGTTGTTTAATGGCCATATGCAGAAAATAAATTTACAGTAACTTCTGTACTTTCTTATTTATATGATCCATTTCCTGCTTTTGTGTTATTGAAATAAAAACATTGTCTTGTTGATGCAAAATATCTGATATGTAAACCATTTGATTTTGAAATGAAATGTCATTGAAGAAGTCTAAAAATTAAGACATGTCTTAAACTATCTTTTGACAACTCTTAGTCATAGGTGTGTTCATCAAACATTTCCTAACTTAGGATATATCTCAAAATTTATCCTTAGATTAGGACACCTACTTAGGTCCATCTTAATACAAAGTCGACCAATTCATTTGTTATTGTGAGTCAAACTAGACATTAAGTAGGTTCCAGAATTATCAAAGTATAAATCAGGATGTCCAAAATTGGAGCTCAGGTTCGTACTGTATCAAATAATCAAGTAAAATGACAATTTGTCCCTCTAAAAGTGACGATAGAGGATTGCTTTCACTTTGGTTGGGATGTCCTCAATATAACAATCGAAAATTTCTCATTTCTCACCTTTCAAAATTATGAAGTAGCTATTGAATTGCTATTAGCTGGTGACTGCTGTCAGAAATTCGATCTAAAATATGGGAATTTTCAGTTCTTTTCAAAACAGAAATAGAACATTAAACTTACTGTGAGGTAGGGATGTGCTCTTTGTTGAAGGCCTTATTGTTACTTCAAGATGAAGAACAACAATGAAAGCGTTGTTCAATTTGCTTAATCTTAACCATGTATTTATAGAGATTTTGTCCCATGTACATTTACTCCATATCCCTTTATTTGTTCCCTGTTTTTCATATTTTTTCTGTTTTAGATATTTTGCAATACAAAAAATACCGAAGTTGCATAAAAACAGTAAATTTCGATATGCTGTATACGTGTTTCAAGGAGTAACCTCTCATCAGCAGCATTAAAATCAAATAACATGGAAAGCCATAATCCAAAAGTAGTCAAAAAAGAAGTACTCATTTCCAAAAAATATCGAAATAGGAAGCCAAATACAGTACCAAGGACATCTACCGAGTGTCATACACGGAATGAAGCCTCAGTATTTTTAAGGGGTTAGAATTGTGATAAAAGCTGTAAATTTCTATAAAACGCAAGGTAAAATTTTCATGTCAGACAAGTCTGACTATTGGGCTTGTGAATACCCTCGGGGACCTCTGGTCCACCAGCAGTAGCATCGGCCAAAGGTTCAAAATACAAAAAATACCAAGGTTGCATAAAAACTGTAAATTTCGATATGCTGTACACTTGTTTCAAGAAGTAAACTCTCATCAGCAGCATTAAAACTAAAAACCATGGAAAGCCATAATCCAAAAGTAGTTAAAAAAGAAGTACTCATTTCAAAAAAATTATCGAAATAGGACGCCAAATACAGTACCAAGGATATCTACCGAGTGCCGTACACGGAATGAAGCCTCAGTATTTTTAAGGGGTTAGAAGTCTGCTATCGTAGTAAATCTTAATTTTCCATAAGTGATTAATGTTGAAATTCTAATTAAATTTTGCTATCTTAAGATTATAATACTTTTTTATCAGATATTATGTCTAATCCGTGTGAACGAGATCCCAAACCATGTAAAAATGGAGCGATCTGTAGTGTACGAGGAGGAGCTAAATACAGTTGTTTTTGTATGGAAGGCTATACAGGACACACTTGTGATATTGGTAAGCATGTAAGCACGTGTGTTCCCAATTATTTTACATTTAGTTATGTAAATCCATAAATTAAAGTGATTTTTTTTCTCAATTCCAAAAAACGTATGAAGGAAATGTACGAAAGGATAAGATATAAAGACTTTTAAAGAGTTATTTTGACTTCTCAGAATTAAAAAAAAAAGAATTAATTCTCTGGAAAATCAAACCCTGAACACCCCAAAAAAGATAAGCTGTCAGTGTCAAAAACAAAATGATAATTGATACATCCTATTTTAGGATTACTGTTTAAAAAAAACACCTTTGTCAATTAAGGCTTGATATATATGTACTATTCAATTATTATCGATGATATTGTTCTCAGTTTTAACATCTTTATTTTCCATCCCCTCTCCGTCTTTCATATAAGTGCTCTTCACTTTTTCACAAATTCTTTTGGTGTACTACATGTAAAACAAAAAAATAATAAATTCAGTATGAATTTGTATTCCTGTTTCACTGACTTGTAATAAATCACAGCATGTTGTGTACCCATTTTTATCAGTTACTTTTAAGCTCTCTGTCAGCATAAAGTTGTATGATATTTTCATACTCATTTGAGAACCAACTTTCTATAAAACCAATATTTGAATAATATTTCTGTTTTATCATTCATTTTATTTCAAAAATAGTTACTTTAATCTTTTTTTGCAGACATAGACGATTGTGAAGGAGTTATTTGTTACAACGGGGGTTCATGTATTGATGGCCTTAATAAATATACATGTAACTGCTCTGAAAAATTCAGAGGACTTCACTGCGAATTAGGTGTGTAGTTTTACTCGATCTTAAAATGAGACTCAACACCACAACTGCAATTCCCTCATTCCATTTTCTAGTATGTAAGAGTTATTTTTCAACCAATCGAAAACTACTTGTATTAGTTTGTTTCAACGCATTTGGTTGACGCATTCTTGTGTAGAATATTGTGTATGAACATTTGATCTTTGTTTGGTTGACGCATTATTGTGTAGATTTCTTGTGTATGAACACTTGATCTTTGTTTGAATGTGGAGGGATACTTATATATACTCTTATAATTTCAAATTTCGATTCAAACACAAAATTAAAATTTATATATGAATTTTTTTAAAGGGGAGGCATTTTTAGACTAATTAAAACTGCAGATAGTTTATACCATTATATATTCAGTAATTTAACTGATTTTTTCACACAATACAAAAACTTTGGGAAAAAATAGGATGAATATTTATAAAACTTATATATTACCTAATTAAACAAATTATCAGTATTTTCTTTTCTGTGAAAATTAAACGAACTAATTGAGATCAATCTGTTTTTTGCTTACTTTCATATATTTTTTATACTACATAGCTTCACATTTTAAACTATTTTATTTAACCTTAGAGTTTAAGTTGTATACCCATGGATAAAATTATATGAGGAAACTGGGTATCTTTCATGTATCCTACAAAGAAACGGACGTTAATTTTTTTGAAAATTTGTTAACGTATGTATAAATCTGTTAAATGCTGTAAATATTAAAACAAATGAAGAGGGTGTAAAATTTTAGGCTTACCTAGGTCCGTTTAATTTTCTGATCAGATTGTATTGAATTGGTTTTGTCAATCCATCGGATCACTTGGAAAATGTTGCTCCATTTAAAAAAATGTCACTTTTACTGAGTACAGTGGACAAATGATTGCATGGTTCACCATCAACAATATTTAAAAAGTTAAATATACATATAGAGTCGTATAATTTTGTATATTTTATTTTTTTTTTACTTTAAATGTTTTATATGTTTGTATATATGCTTTCAATCCATAGGGGTTTAATACGGGACTTTTGAAATCGTGTTCACTCCGGAAACAGATCTTTTTTTATACGTAAAAAAATAATACATCAATACATTGAGAGGGAATCACTAATTAATGAACAATGTTGAGCTAGGGATTATTATTTAATCGATTTGTAGCGCTAACAGTTTAAGTTTTTTTTTTTTTTTCGTGAATTAAAATTTATTTAAAGAATTGAAATATAAGAAAAATTATTAACTCACTTCAATTTCATAAATAGTTTGTTTTTATGTGGTTATATTTATTTCAGTAGGTTTAGAAATCCAGTATAGGGTCTGTAGGTCTCGTCATGTGACACGGAGAAATCACGATAAATCTACAATTTGAAAACGTCTCCCGACAAAATATGACGTTGCAGGATTATGACGTCCTATTTTTTGTTTGAAACGTCGTATGTTTTTGATATAAATGCAACTTCCGGGTACAAAGTATGTGCCCGGAAGTTTCAAAACTGAACGAGACTTACAGACCCTATACCTTCTTACTGGTTACACGAGAGTTCCTATCTCAAAAGTCCCGTATTATGCATTTCTTAATAAACATAATATATGAATAGTTACTTCCCTTAAGCGTTTGGTCGATTTTTAAATTTTTTGTTATTATTTTTTAATTATGTGTATTTCCTTCTTGGTAGGTTTTTGCGTCATCATCAACCTAATATATTCATCTTCTGCAAACAAAGAATAACAGTAAACACCTACAATGGCTGTATCTGTATCCATGTACATATAATCTGATGCAAAAATAAATATACACCCTGTGTTTAAAACTCGACAAAGAGATTCGTTTTTTTTTTTTTTTTTGCAAAATTCACACTGGACTAGGAATTAATCTACATTTTTGTCCGATCTTTTATTTTTTTTTACAGAATTGTGCAAACCATATCCTTCAGATGTCGTATTTCTGATGGACAGCTCCAGATCATCTATGGGTACTTTTTTCAACATTCAAAAAGATGTTATAAAATCAGTAACAGAAGGCTGGAATTTCAATCCAATCGAATTTCAAATTGCTATTGTTACGTTTGCAAAGGTTGCGGTAGTGGAAGCTAATTTTGGAGACATTAGAACAACCGATGATTTAAATTCAAAACTTCAAAGCATACAGCATAGAGGCGGATCTTCAAATTTATACCCCGCCCTGCAAAAAGCTATTGAAATTTTTAAAATTGAACGTCAAGACATCAGCAATTCTCAGAAGATACTTGTTATCTTGTCTGATGGCCTTCCATCCGATCCTAGCTTTGTTAAATTTTATCCAGGGCAGTTATCTTCGATATCAACTTTTGCCGTTGCCATTGGAGAAGATGTGTCTCATTACTTTCTGCGACAATTAACATCCGGAGCCGATAGAGTGTTTCCGTACAACAATAATGATCTTCGACATTCTATTATTGCTGAACTCATAGATGATTCATGTGATGGTGAGTTTGTGTTTAATTTCATATTTCATGTGATTTGAGATTATATTTTACAGAACGTTTCTGTATATGGTTATATTAGTCTTTTTGACGGCATATGGAAGACAGCGAATATAAGGTAGATCACTTTGCCAGTTAATTTCATGTTCGTTGACAAAAAAGGTGGGGTAACAAAGACATGAATATGTTCGATATTTAGCAATGAATTCCTCTCAAACCGATGCTGAAGGCCGTATGGAACTTACTATGAGGTATGATGAAAGCTCATTCTTGAAGACCTCATGGTGACTTTAAATAAGGGATCATTAATAAAAGCGTTGTTCCATTGCTTGTTTTACAAAGTATTAGTAGAGATTTTGTCTCGAGTGGATTTACTAAATATTCTTTCGTTGATGAGAAATATCTCATTCAGTTAAAATTGTCATCACAAATCAAAAACTGGAAATTAACAAAAGATTTCATAATTCACATTATAGGACACAGAATTCAGTAGAAAACAATATTTACCTATTCTTCAGAGGAATACTACATTCAAGTTTCCCTTAAAATGTCATATATTTTCGTTATCAACTACTGCAGCTTCTGTATACTATTTATGTACCCGGAAGTTGAATGAGGCTTTCACATCCTTTACTGTAATCTGTATGTTTATTTGTTCTTTAAGCATTGTTTCGACGGTAACATTTTTGAAAATTTGCTTTATTTTGACATTTTTTTTTATTTTTAAAACATTTTTGTTCACCCTTACATTTTCTTAAGACTCGGTTTTGTTAACTGCATTAAATTTCACTGTTGGTATTGCAAAAACACTCTGGTCTAAAACAGTAACTTTTTCCGAGTTAGAATAATGTTATTAGTTATTATTTATTTTGCAGTATGTAGGCGATCGGAAGAAGCAGATATAATCATAGCAGTAGATCAAATTGGAATAGATGAAAATTCATTATTGACTGTATCTCCATCAATTCTAAACAAAATTGTAGACAACATTAACTTTGGAACTAACCCTATACGGCTTGCTATGATAACCTATGACGAAACAGTAACAATAAGATTTACATTCGATAAATATTCCAAGCATAATATTAATACTCTTAGAAAAGATATAGCATATTTCGAACACAGTGCATCAGCACTTTTAAATTTAACTTTTGCTTTGCGAACAGCTGAAAATATTCTTAACGATTCTACACAGGGAGCTAGAAATACTGCAAGAAAAATTGTATTGATTTTGTCTGGATTCCAGACCGAGGCAGATGTAGAAAGCAAATTGATATTGCGAGAACTAAAGAAACAGGAAGTCGAAATATATACAGTTGGACTCTACTTAGATAGTAACTCGTTTCGTATTATGTCTCAAATTGCATCGACGTCATTTCATATCGGTGTAAACGGAACAATGTTTGCAGATCAAATAGACACGTTCATAGATGTATTTTCACAGCAGCTTAACAGAATCACCTGTAAACCTCTTTTGTGACACTTGTTTTTATATAAAACAATTCAAAGATGGTATTGCTTCTATAGTTATGAAAAAAATAAGTTGAATTACTGTGAAATTTAACGGCATTATAAAATGTCTATTTTCCTGAACGTTTGTGACTGTGGAAGACATTTTGACTAGCATGTGGGGCATTCAAAACGATTAAGGGAATGGCTTTTGAGTTCGTGGCTCCTTTAAATGCCTGATAACCAATTTATTTGGAAACTTAAAATATCTAAAATTGAAAAATGTATTTAAAATAAATGATTATCTCCTTCGATCAAAGCTGTGTCCTTAGCTGATTTTGGCTTTCAACTTAAAACCACTTAATTATTTGCTCTCTGTTACTTTTTATACATCTTTCGATTTTGGATTTCCAATTGTTTTGATATTATAGCAGACTGTGGTTAAACTAAACTAAAACCATAAATTTTTAATACATATTCAAGTCTCCCAAACGAAGTTTGTGGAGACTTATTGTTTTTACTCTGTTTCTTATTATTATTATTATTTTTATTATTATTCTTTTCTTTCCGGACAAAAATTTGTCCGGGGCAGATCTCAGAGATCACTCATCCAATTTTGATGAAACTTAGCAGGAATATGAATACCAATGTCTAGTTGTGCAGGAAGGTCTGGGAACTTCCAAAATGGCACCGTTGCCATGGAAACGGCAAAAAAGGCGGGAAAATCGACAAAATTTTGGGATAATTTGCCCGGGGCAGATCTTGGAGACCACACATCAGATCTGAATGAAACTTAGTATGAGCATAGATACCAATGTCTAGTTGTGCAAGAAGGTCCATGGATTTTCTAAATGGCACCGTTGCCATGGAAACCATAAAAAGGCGGGGAATTGACATAATCGTATTACAATTTGTCCGGGGCAGATTTCAGAGACCACTCATCAGATCTTAATGAAACTTAAAAGGAACATAGATACCAATGTCTAGTTGTGCAAGAAGGTCTTTGGATTTTCTAAGTGGCACCGTTGCCATGGAAACCATAAAAAGGCGGGAAATTGACAAAAATCGTATTACAATTTGTCCGAGGCAGATTTCAGGGACCACTCATCAGATCTTAATAAAACTTTAAAGGAACATAGATACCAATGTGTAGTTGTGCAAGAAGGTCTAGGGATCTTCAAAATGGCACCGTTGCCATGGAAATGGTAAAAAGGCGGGAAAATTAAAAGTTTTCAGAGCTGCATGAAAACTTACAGAAAGGTTGTATAGCATACAGGGAATTTATTTTTAGTTTAAAAAAATCAAATAACAACCGTTGCCATGGAAACGACAAAAAGGCGGGAAAATCATAATTGCTCAGAATTGCATGAAAACTTACACAATAGTTGTATAGCATACAGGGAATTTGTTTTCAGTCTAAAAAATTTCAAAATGACGACTGTTGCCATGGAAAGGCAAAAAGGCGGGAAAATTAAAAGTGATCAGAATTGAACAAAACTTCATGGAAAGGTTTTGTTGCATATTGAGAGTTGGTTTCTAGTCTCAAAAATTGCAAAATGCAGAAAATTGTCATGACAATTGGGAAAAAGGCGGTAAAGATCAGAGTGCTATGAAATGAATGAAGTTGAAGGGAGTTTCTTGTTCGGAGGTCTGATTTGGGAGTTCGTTTGGTAGACTTGTGTATCAGCATCCTGATACAATTATAAATATTTTATTATGAATGGCATGAATTTGGTCACGGCTAAATAATGCAAACATTTACCACACAATTCCAATCACCCCATGGTCAGCGGTGGAATGAATGTTCAATAAAAATGTAACTAGTATAAAAATTGTCCAATAAAATAAAATATAATACCGAGTTCAATCTACCATGTGAACAGCAATAGATGAAACTTTCAGTAAGGAATAATGTTACAAACTGTCCCGTAAAATAAAATACGGAGTTCAATCTACCCTGTGAGCAGCGGTAGATGAACTTTTATGGCGAAAATGTGTCATACTTGTGTGCGGAAGGCTACCTCTGCAAACAAAAATTTAGAATTGCCGGGACGGATTGTTGGGAAATAAAGTTCGTTTTGTCCACAAAGTCAGTTTTGAAATCTGTAACTGTAAAGCACCACGAGCATCAATAGTACCATTTCCAGATTAAAATTGTCCCAATGTCCATCCATTAAAATATATTCTTCATTCCAGACTGAGGAGGTAACTGCATTGCCATCCGTATTTGACAGGAACAATTACCTAAAATTAAAAACCTGAGCGCAGCATATTCATTGCAAATCAAAACAAACTATAAAACAACATGCAAATAATAATATTTACAACAACGTTTTAGGGAAAATTGGAAGTTGGGTTAATTTTTAGGTTAAAAAAAATTTTAAAACAGTAGAAAATATATACTAATAAAATCATAAAATAAAACAATTAAACTTACAATATATCAGTATATTTGTTAATCCCAACAATTTAAATGCTTGTGCAAAAGTGTGATAATTGATCACCGGTTCTTATTTGACCAATCAGATTGTAGAAACAGACCACACCTCCCTCGCTGCTATAAACCGATTTATTTTACATTCAGAAAATAAATCTAATTATAGCAGACTGTGGTTAAACTAAACTAAAACCATAAATTTTTAATACACATTTTATTATGAATGGCATGAATTTGGCCATGGCTAAATAATACAAACATTTAACACACAATTTCAAGAACCCTATGGTCAGCGGTGGAATGAATGTTCAATAAAAATGTTACTAGTATAAAAATTGTCCAATAAAATAAAATATAATACGGAGTTCAATCCACCCTGTGAACAGCGATAGATGAAACTTGCAATAAGGAATAATGTTACAAACTGTCCCATAAAATAAAATACGGAGTTCAATCTACCCTGTGAGCAGCGGTAGATGAACTTTTATGGCGAAAATGTGTCATACTTGTGCGCGGAAGGCTACCTCTGCCAAATGGACAGTTGACAAAAATGAGTTGTGTCAGCTCTTCACCGCCAACGAAGGGGTAGCCCGCACACAACCGCAGCCACAATGCATGCATATAAATTAGGAAAAACACAATTTAACCCTGTAGAAATAGAGTCTAAACCCCCTGTTGAAATGTTCAAGAAGATTTCATTACCAACGGCAGATAAGTGCACATTATAATCAGAAAAATGGTCATATCTGTTAAGAACAATTTCAGGGTATTTAAAATAACCTCCGTTCATAGTTCATATTTTTACCACTACTTTAGCCGCCGCACTGTTAACTATTATTCTTGATCTGTTAATGTCAAGGCGGTTCTGTATTTTCCATGCTGGACGGGGTAAAATTTGCGACAATGTTATCTTTGTAGATGGCAGAAGTGTTTTGATTGAATGCAAACCCTGAATGATTTTTTGCCGCAAAATTTTAGGAGCCATAGTTCCTAAATCATTTCCACCACAATGGATCACCAGAATATTAGGCGGCACCACAAACTGCAACAAATGTTTATTTATTTTTTTTGACCATATGACACCATCTTAAACCGGACTGTCCTTGCCAAAGTATTTCTGCATTTATTCGTTCACGAAGCCCTAAATGTATACCCTCAGGTCTGGAGTAAGCAGCAACGAAACCTCTTTTTACAATGGAGGAACCAATAATCCAAATGTATACAGGTGCATCTGAAATACTTAAACTTTACTTCAGTATTCTAGAAAAATAAAAGATTAAGCTATATTGAAGTTAAGACCGGAATTCGAATATAAGATCTGACGGGTCGGGATTTCCATCTCCCCATTACTTTTATCTGCTCCTCCGATTGACCATTTAAGGGGGTAGACCTGGGGTAGGAGGAGATAACTCTGTTTTTCA